>CAJHNH020002902.1:70000-198516 GCA_905116865.2 Candidula unifasciata | reverse complement strand
GCAGATCTGAAAACATTTTTTTAAGAAATAACCATCGCTCCCAGGTCAGCCCAGCCTTGGGCGGGTACCAGACAAAATTCTGGGCTCTCCTTGCAATAACGGTCGTTAGTTGGACGGCGACGGCCGCTTAGTCGGAGTTCAGTCCCCTGGCTACAGTGCAATTACGGAGTGGAAAAGAGGGAATGACACAAATGACATGATTAGGGCTAGGGGTAGGGTTAGGGTTAGGGTTTGGGTTAGGGTTAGGGTTAGGCTAATGTGAGTCGCAGCGCATTGTCTAGACGCCATGTTGAACTCACTGTGTTTTGTGATTCATGCCTTGTCCACTCTGTAATTGCACTGCTGCCAGGGGACTGAACTCCGACTAAGTGGCCGTCGCCGTCCAAGTAGCGACCGTTATTGCAAGGAGAACCAAATCCTGAAAAGTAAAGGTGACCGGCGTGATGTTGACCACATCACCTACCAAGTGCTGACAATATAAGTCTAGCCCTATAGGCCCAGTAAGCCTGAAGGCACCGAAAAAGGGCCCTAACTTACTTTACTTCACCACAGTTTTTATTACAGTATTACTAATGTTGAATGATTATCTCTTTCACTTGCTGAAAAAAAAGGGTAAACTGATATATTATCGTTGTCAATTTAAGTATGAGAATAAAACAAGCTCCAGTGGACCAAGAGGTGAAGAAAAGACGCTGGCCTTGGATAGGATACACGTTGAGAAAGTCTGAGAACAGAGTAACTATAATTTTTTTGGCAGTGGAACCCACAAGGGCATAAAATTAAAGGAAGACCAAAACACACATGAAGACGGGAGCTAGAGAGCGAAGTTGAAAGGATGGGAAGGACATGGGGAGAGCTGCATGCAATAGCAAAGGATAGAAAGACTTGGCGTGAGTTGGTTGAGGGCCTATGTTCCGTTGGGGATTATAAAGGCAGAAGAAGAAAAGGAAGAAATTTGCCGTTAACTTGATTTCATTGGAATAATATATAATTACTGCTGTCTAATTGTAGAATAATGTATAATTACTGCTGTCTAATTGTAGAATAATGTATAATTACTGCTGTCTAATTGTAGAATAATGTATAATTACTCCTGTCTAATTGTAGAGTAATGTATATTTACTGCTGTCTAATTGTAGAATAATGTATCATTACTGCTGTCTAATTGTAGAATAATGTATAATTACTGCTGTCTAATTGTAGAGTAATGTATAATTACTGCTGTCTAATTGTAGAGTAATGAATCATTACTGCTGTCTAATTGTAGAGTAATGTATAATTACTGCTGTTTAATTGTAATGTATAATTACTGCTGTCTAATTGTAGAGTAATGTATAATTACTGCTGTCTAATTGTAGAGTAATGTATCATTACTGCTGTCTAATTGTAGAGTAATGTATAATTACTGCTGTTTAATTGTAATGTATAATTACTGCTGTCTAATTGTAGAGTAATGTATAATTACTGCTGTCTAATTGTAGAATAATGTATAATTATTGCTGTCTAATTGTAGAATAATGTATAATTACTGCTGTCTAATTGTAGAGTAATGTATAATTACTGCTGTCTAATTGTAGAGTAATGTATCATTACTGCTGTCTAATTGTAGAGTAATGTATAATTACTGCTGTTTAATTGTAATGTATAATTACTGCTGTCTAATTGTAGAGTAATGTATCATTACTGCTGTCTAATTGTAGAGTAATGTATCATTACTGCTGTCTAATTGTAATGCATAATTACTGCTGTTTAATTGTAATGTATAATTACTGCTGTCTAATTGTAGAGTAATGTATAATTACTGCTGTCTAATTGTAGAATAATGTATAATTATTGCTGTCTAATTGTAGAATAATGTATAATTACTGCTGTCTAATTGTAGAGTAATGTATAATTACTGCTGTCTTATCGTAGAAAGTCAGAGATATTGTCACACCCATAATGCTGGAACTGGAATTTAATACTGTGTCCAACTCTTTTGGAATGGCCAGCATGAGTGTTAGTGAACCAGTCAGGAACAAATATAATCCAAATGTGGTCAACAGTATGGTGAGTTAACATTTTATTTATTCTACTAACCTCATCTTATCTAGGTAATTATGGCAGTGGAGCTCAGGAGTTGTGAACACTAGGTGCACATGTGATATTTGTTGTGTTAATTTTTTATATAATATTGGTTATATGTTTTATAGCTTGTTTTAAAAGTTGTGTGCTCAAACTTTTTTGTACGGATCAACATGAATCTTTGCATGTGATTTGAATAGATTTCCCATGTCATTATAATTATAATTTACAACTGCGCAGGTGCTACTTTTTTTATTAAAGGGATGAATTTCTTTGATCTTTGTCGGACTAATTTGTGTACATCTAAAAATTATCACTAATCAGGTGCCATAAAGGTTTGCTGCAATGGATCTCCAACTCGCTCTGTCTCTTTTCCTAGTTGTACACTCTCTCAGACTGCTGCCCGTCCATCTTTTGATATTGTCCTTCCACTTGTATCATTGCCTACCTCTTGCGCTCTTGTCTTTGACCTTTTCCTCCAGTATAGTTTTAAAACGTGTGTTATGTCTTTAAATGTGGCCAAAGTATTTTATTTTTTTATTTCTTTCAGTAATTCTCTTTTTATTTCTAGCCTTTCCAGAACCTCTGAATTGGACTGTTTTTTGTTTCCATTAAACATTACCTATTCTTTTGTATGCCCACATCTCCTGTAAATATCTCTACAAATTATAATATACAGTTATTGACACACATTAAGATCAGGTTATTGTGAAACATCTTTGGACTGAGTTAGTTATGTAAATGAGATTATGATGGAACATGACGTTTCCACTTCACTATTCAAAATAAGTGCACCTTTTTTTTTTTTTCACACGAATTACCTCTGAAATATGTGAAATCTGATTTTTTGCGAAGTTAATGCCTCTCCCCCAACTGTAAACATGCTAGCTGTATGTTTTTAAACTGGTCTTTGTTTTTTCATGTATCGCAAATAAGGCACACACATACAACAAACAAATACATGTTTGTTTAAATTGTAATTCTTTTCCGACAAGGATATGATTATTAACAGGTTGCATGCCATATTTTAATAATTTACACCAAGCCTTTGCTGAGTTACAATTTTTTAAACTGTTGGACACGAAATGCTAAATATAGTTATCTCTGCCTGTGACGCTTGACTGCCTGAAGATCTTGAGTTCATATCTAAATCGAGGTGGCTTTTTAAAATCTATAACAGACATTGCCCCCACCCTCCCCCCAATGTCAGCTCAGCCTAAAATGGGCACCAGGAATGTCCTGGGAAATAAAGATGACCACATGGTCCAGCGAGTGTCGACTGCTCTATAAAAAATATAAGTCTAGCATAACATGCCCAGTGTGCCACTAGCAACAAAACAAAAAAATTATATTTGGGGAAAAAAAAGTTCTTTAATTACTTACCATCTTGCCTTTGTCCATGCAGTGTATATTTACCTTGGTCTGTTGGCAGCGTTGTCAAATTGTATACTGTGTTTCCTGAAAATAAGCCCTGGCGTGATATTTTAGGATGTTTTTTAATATAAGACACACTCCAAAATAAACCCTAGCATGATATTTCAGGATGTTTTTAATATAATACATATTCCAAAAATAAACCCTAGCACTATATTTCAGGATGCTTTTAATATAAGACATACTCCAAAAACAAACCCTAGTTAACACCCTCAGCTGAAATTAGAAACTGTTGTCGATTGGCCAGCTGAAATACAAATGCCACTAAATCAGGCTGGAATTCTAGATTCAGATAGTTATGGTAATGTTCCGGAAGAAGATGAAATAACAGTATTTGAATAAATGTAGAAGTTTGCATCTAAAAAAATAAGACATCCCCTGAAAATAAGCCCTAGGACATTTTTTAAAGCAAATATTAGTATAAGACCCAGTTTTGTGTTGTCTGGTACCCAGAGAGTTAAAAAAAAAAAAGCTACCCTTCTTGGCTAGGTAACTTAAAGTCCCTGAACTGGTGTGGGAAAATTGTGGATAAGACAGACAGTTGCCCACATAAAATATTACACTCTGAACACCTGCATTTGCTTTCACTTTACAGATCGTGTTTGCTTTGGACTGTGGAGAAGATCACATTTGTAACTCTAGCTTAGGCATACAAACAACTGCTATATTTGATAGTGGTGGCAATTATCTCATGATTGATGATTCGCCATCGTTTGAGTTGGAAATAGTCATAACCAACTCCGGGGAAGTATCTTATCTTACAGTGGTTACCATAGAGTACCCTTCAATTGTTGACTTTTCATCCATGACTGTGATTGAAGGAACCACAAGCGTGAACTGTGTTCCAGAATCAGAAGAGGCAGACAATGCCAGTTTGCATTGTGATATTATGTCACCTGTAACATCAAAAGAAAAAGTGAGTGTTTCTAGTCTTTGTTTTCTTCTTTTTCTTCGCGTTCACCAGCTGTACACTCTGGCATAAAGTTCTGGTTGTTCGTCCACTTCTGGACTGCAGTCCTGCTCCAGAACCTGAGTGTTGCGTGTGCATCAGTTTTACAGATCTGATTCAATTGAATGCAGACTGCTGGTTCCTTGCCTCTCAGGCAGATGCACTCCGACTTCAAAGGAAGCTCCCCAGTTAGTCGACTCTTATGACATGCTTTTGGGGAGGCAGTGGGTCTATTCTTGTTTTCCCTTACAAAAGGGCCCCGGAACCCACACGGGGGAGTCTTTTTTTTAATATGGAAGTTTTACATTACTGGTTTTGCTATTTGTTATTTTGTTATTACTTCTTTTGTCCAACTGCCTAAGTGGTGAGGAGTCGCAGAAAGTAGTAATATGTAGTTGTTTGTTGTTTGCTAGATGTGTTAACTGCGTTCATGACATACTGAATTCCTTAAGTGTCTCTTTCATTCTCTCCATCCATCTCTTTCTTGATCCGCCTCTTGCCTTGTAGCCTGCTGTTCAGCTAGCAGCTGGAGCGTAATGAATGATAAGGCTGATTTATTCCCTTCTGTCCAGATGAACAAACCATTTGATTCTTTGATGTAGTATGAAATATTTGTTTTGTGCTTATGTTATCATTTAGTCACTT
Source organism: Candidula unifasciata (assembly GCA_905116865.2). Lineage (NCBI taxonomy): Eukaryota > Metazoa > Mollusca > Gastropoda > Stylommatophora > Geomitridae > Candidula > Candidula unifasciata. The sequence goes on along the minus strand of CAJHNH020002902.1, from coordinate 193,424 downwards.
ATTGATTAAAAATTGTTGTATAGTTAATTCAGTATGTATATTAAATGTAGTAAACAACCTCTCAAATACCACTGGTGTTTTCGGCATATGGTGATAAATCTATAATTTTACACTGGCATTTGATGGGGTGATCTAATGTACATTACGCTGGCCACGTTTTCTTTCTTGGATATTATCCGGTAACAATTTTAGACTGGGTCAACCTGGGAGCCAAGGTTCATTTTTAAAAACAAAAGCCTCCTCAGAATACATAGAATTACATTTAAGTCTCAGTCATTTCCAGTATATATTCCCCGTCTTGGTTCTCAGGTCCCATTGTTTGGTTGGGGGGGGGGGGGGTGTTAGACCTACTGTCCCCCTAACAAACATGTTGTAACAATTGACTAATTAGGGGGTGTTTCCTTCGAAGTCGGAGGGCATCTGCTTGAGAGTTAAGGAACTAATGGTTTGCATACAAATAAGCTAGATTTATAAAATGGATATGCTTGCAAAACTCAAGTTCTGGAACAAGACCAAAGTCCAGAAGTAGATGAATTACTAAAACTTTCTACGGAAGTTTACACCTGGTGAATGTGAAGAAGAAGAAGACATTTAAGTCTCAGTCATTGACAATGCTACCAGCATGCATAGGAAATTACATTACAATATAAATCAAATTTTTTTTTTTTTTGGGGGGGGGGGGGGGGGGGGTTCTTAAGGAGCCACATCAGACTGATTTTGTTTGTTTGTTTTTTAACTTACCTTATCTGTCAGTCTAACTTACCTTATCTGTCAGTCTAACTTACCTTATCTGTCAGTCTAATTTACCTTATCTGTCAGTCTAACTTACCTTATCTGTCAGTCTAACTTACCTTATCTGTCAGTCTAACTTACCTTATCTGTCAGTCTTACTTACCTTATCTGTCAGTCTAACTTACCTTATCTGTCAGTCTAACTACCTTATCTGTCAGTCTAACTTACCTTATCTGTCAGTATAACTTACCTTATCTGTCAGTATCATGTAATGTCTGGGGATGTAAAAGGCAACTGGCCTGATGTTGACCACATCACCCACTGCATGCCAACTTATCTACAAAATTATGAGTTTAGCATCATATACCTGATGGGGTGCTCTTTGAATAACAGCATTGGGAAGGAAGACTTGCCCAACATATCCTTGAAGGGTACTTATGTTGAAGGAAAAGATAAGCTGAAGTACTTCTGATTTGACATTTGATCGCAGTCTGTCCTACAAATATCACACGGAGCAGCCAGTGATCAAATGCAAGCGTGGCCTGGCGGCACTGAAGAGGATGGTGGCGACGCACATGGAACAGAGATTACTGGTCTTATTGTTCAAACATTTGGTCCTTTCTGTAATCAATTATGGCCTAGGAATACTAACCTTATCTGCTTCACAGTATACAAAGCTTGAAAGAATTCAAAATAAAGGAATGAGAATCGTCTTGGGTTGCACACGAGAAACCCCAATTAGAACATTGAGGTATGTGCTTAGGCTAACACTAGTAAAGTCTAGATTGTTAGTGGGGCAAGCAAAGGCCTATATGCAAGTTACCAATGATGAAAGGCATCTGCTGCATGGTAATCTGAACGATTTAAGAGAAGACCAGTTGAAAAGAGAAAAGTCATTGATGGTACTAGCTAAAAATACCAACAAGATGGTAGCCTCAGTCAAGCAAATACAGGAATGGATCGACACGAACACCCACAACAGCAGTTTCCATCAGGTCATTATCACATAAGGAAGAGAATGTAGAGAGTGATATAACGGTATGGCAGAATTAGAGGTACAACAACTGAAAGATGGAAAGGCTGGGCGAGATGATTCAGTGGTATATACTGATAGTTCTATTCATCCTGGTGTAAGATGTGGCTGGGGATTTTCAGCTGGGACAAAGGGAAATAATGAACAAAATGGCACAACAAAATGGAGCTTTTTTTTTTATCTACAACTTCAAGCATGAGAATGAAAGTGGAGGCAGTCACTGCAGCTCCGAAGTGGATAGAAAAAGTTACCAGAGGAATTATTGTGTCTGATTCTCAGTTGACATTGCATAAGTTTCAAAATAGACTAATGTGGCATGAGTGGATACCATGCATCAGTACGCCAACATTGCAAGGAATCATGTGGATATACTGTCCGGGATATACAGGAGTGCAAGGGAATGAAAGAGCAGATTTTTGGCTACAAAAGCGAATATTACGGGAATACTCGTACTGGACAAGAGAGATATTCTGAAGACCATATAGAAACGACTTTTGGCAGAAGACATGAGATTAGAGGAAATAACATGGGCAAGAATGTGTGAACAAGAAAATAAGTGTGGATCCAGCAAGGAGGGACAGATGAAAGGAAGAGATCAGCGTGTGTATAATCAGTGTTCTATGGGAACAGTTAGCATCTTCATCTTACCTCATTTGCTGCAGGAGATGGAGCATCTGTGGCTATGCCCAGTGTGCTATGATGTCAATTCTTAAATCAGTCATCAGTAATCAATAATACCTGATGTGCCACTGGTGAAAAATTGTCTTTTACTTTTGTGTTTTTAAACTTTCTTTCATATACCAGTTCAAATGATTGCTCCACTTTTTAGTGATAATACATGATTTTAGCTAAGAGTTTAATTCGACAACTAAAATTTTTTTTAACTCTCATACATGAATGCACAGATACAAATGCACACCATTAACACATTCACATATACATGATTACATGCATAACTATTTTTGAAGGAACCTGAAATATAAGACAACTAACAGATTTAACTTCAATCAGGTGGTGTTAAGAGCCAGATTTTACACCTATGGTATTCCATATGACATTCACAAACTTGAAGTGAAAACAAAAGTAATATCAGTGAGCTCTAGCCTGAAAAGAAATAGCAGTGAAGTGGAAAATGTACTTATCATTCCAGTACGAATGAGGACAGACATTAGATTTTATGGGTATGTATGATTTTGATGTTTTTCCAGCATGACACGACTGCTAACTTGCCATGTGTAAACTCCTTAAAACTGTTCACAGTACTGTATTTAATCAATTGAAAATCTAGGTGAAATTTTACTAGACTCTTGTACAGGATCTGACTTTCAATGAAAATGTTCATAAACAGAATTATGTCTTAGAAACTCAAATACCATATTCTTTCCTGTATAAGATATGTTACCCACATTTTTTAAGTTTAAAATTGAGAGGTCATCTTATATGCGGAATGTGATTTTAAATATTGTTCTTAATTTTGAGCTTCAAATAAATTGGGGGTGTCTTATGCAGGGGGTGTCTTATACATGGAAACATTTTTTGGCAATACTTAATAAAAACCTCTTCTTCTTCTTCTTCTTCTTCAGCATTCTAAGCCCTTGAGGTTTATTGCTGCAGATATCACCGGCCTCCACTCATCTCTCCTCCACTCATCTCTCTGATTGGCCTTCTCTTTCCAGTTGGTGACACCAAGTAAACGCTTACTTGGGAATATTTGGAGCCGAAAATATTTTTAGCAGACTTTGAGCATAATTTACAGTCATCATCAAGTGCCTTGACAACTGATGCTGGTGATCATGCTTCTCCATATCTTGATGTTCTGCAGCATGTATTAGTTCATGTGCTGCCACCCATTTATACCATGACAAAAGTCTGTCATAAACCATCTCTCGTTATCTTCCTCTTTTTCTTTCCAACATGTTCTAGGTTTTCAATTCTTTTTAATGTGACTAAAAAGGATATATATATATATATATATAATATACATATATATATATATATATATATATATATATATATATATATATATATATATATTATATATATATATATATATATATATATATATATATATATATAAAATTTTAAAAAGTTAAACAGATAGGAAATAATAGAAATCAGAGTTATTGATCGGTTATATATTAAATTAAGGCACAACAAAATTAATAGTCACCTACTTAAAGTTTTTTTTATTTTAAAGAATGCTAATTAATGTTCTCAATTTTATTTTAAATGTTCCACATACCATAAACTAAATTCACTTTGTCATTATTTAATTTCATGTTGGTAATTATGTTAGTTTACAGTAGAACATCGGGAAGAAAGGCCAGAGGAAGACCCAGGAAAAAATGGATAGATGGAGTAGCTGAATACGGCCAGAAGATCCAGAAAACAGTCACTCAAATCACGCGAGAGGCACAAAACAAATATTTTAAACCACGACACTGGGCTGCAACCCCGTAAAAGTGAAGAAGACAATAGATAGATAGAATTATGTTAGTTATTATATAATATAGTAGTTACTTTTCCACTGTATAGTTCCACTGTATCACTTAAGTAAATATTTGTTCAATGTACTATCTTGTTAAAGATAATGACTAATGTATGAAATTGTGACATTATAATAGAGTATCAATTCCTGGACTACTGGCTATGCCCCATGAACTGATAACATTACGTGAAGAAGATATGTGGTCACATTTGTCCCACATTTATATCTTGCGCAACCTAGGCCCTAGTCCAATGCCACATGGTCAGCTGACCTTGTCAGTCCCAGTGTCAGACTGGGTAAAGTTAAACAATGTCCAGGTTAGTATGTTATACAGTGTTTTTTTTTTTTTAGAATCAACTGTGTGTGTGGGTGTGAATATGTGTGTGTATGTGTGTGAATGTATGGTCACGAATTCATTGTTGATTTATTCATAGGTGCAGTATTTATGGAAATCATTAAGGACCATTGGTGGAGGCTACAGAGTGTGTGCTTTGTGTGAAACTTTTGGTAGGCGACCAGCCATGCTGTGGAAAAAGACTAGGCCACCAAAGTTAAAACATTGTGTAGTAAAATTAGTCCTCACCTCTCTTCTTCTCTGTCACTTTTCTTCACTTAATTTTTACCGCTTCAGGTGTTGATGGAGACATACAGTTCTGCTTCTTGCTTTTCTGGTGGTCTTGATCAAAGAAATATTGTGCTGTTGTAGCGTTTCTCTAATGTTATATTTCCATCCGGTTCTTGATCTGCCTCATGTTCTCGTCCTTCATCTCAGTCAGGGTATGCCTTGTATTGTATGATGTCACAAGGCATTCTAATCTAAGTGGGCAACCCATTTGATTTGCTGTCTTTGAATGTAACTTGAAATTTGTTCTCTGCCAACTGTTTCTCTTATGACCACATTCCTGATTTCTTCTTCTTCTTCATTTCATCGCCTTAGTGACATAATTGGTTTGTGACCATTTGATTCTTTGATGTTGTATGAAATCATTCACCAGAACTGTGCCTACCATTGTTCTCAGTACTTTGTTTGTGACCATGTCTCTTCTTGTTTTTGTTGTTTTCCTACTGCATTTCTTATAAATCTCATCTCACATGTTGTAATATTTGCATTTAAGCTTTTCTATAACTAACTGTCCATGTGTGACAATGAAAGCATGATATTAGTATTAATGACACATTTATCAGCTGCTTTTTCTGAAACTGAGAGTTTTTTTTTTTTTCAACTTTGTTCACTTTAAACTCATTTTAGATTTTAAATATAATAATCTGACTTCACGTCTTTTTTTTAAATATAAAAGTTAGTTGCTTATCCTTCACAGCAGGTCTATTCAACTGGCAGTCCACAGGCCAAATCTGGCATGCAGAGGTCCACCAAGTGGTCCGTGGATCATTCCCAGTTGTACTGTGTTAATGATATTTCTATTTTCGGCCTGAGCCTGTGGCCAGTGATGAAATTTTGGTCCCTGAGTAAACTTAGTTGAATAGCCCTGCTTTACAGAATGTTGCAAACTAATCCTAGTATTTGCTGGATCTTTGTGATCTTACCAGGCAAATTGTTCAGCAGTTTGCCATGTTTTTCTGAACGGTCAGTCCTGAATAGCACTGTCGAAATAAACGTACAATAGTCTGCTGCCAAACTGCCTGCAGATGAACCAGACAGGGTATTTCAGAGTTATGAATCATGTTTTTAACCCCTACGCACAGACGCTGAACAATGTTTGGATTCACTGACACTGAATGTTGAAATTTTAGTATGACTTTGAAATTTTAAAATATATACATATATACTAATTTTAACTGCCTGTTTATTATTGCAGATTGAAACAAGAGGCACATCAGATGCCTTTTCGCATGTACCAGTAGAATGCAGCATGCCGACTGACAGAAATGAAACACACCCTAGTCATACAGATGAAAAAAGCAAAACTAAACATGGAGTTGATTCGATTTATTTAATTGTGTGTGGTAGTATTTGTTCTGTTAATTTAAAAAACCTTATTTAACTCCTCCAATCTGAGCAGATTATATATGCGGCTCAAAGAATAGTGAATACACTTAATAATTACATGATCCTCGAGTGATAAGCTTCTATTTCCACAACAGATTATTTTCTAAATAATATTCTCTTGGTTTTTGCACAGTTTTCTGAGTTGCACCATGGAAAAGATTGGGGCCTTAGTGTGTAATACTAAGTTGGCAGTGAATGTACTGTAGTAAATCTCCATTGTGGAGACAACATATAATTTTTTTCTTAAAGTACTAACAAATTTACTGAATGTTCAATTGATTACTCATTATGTGATATACAATTCTGAACTTATTTTCTATGTTTCTGCTGTAATCCATTCTTTCACAGTTGTTACTGTAGCCAGGCTCCTATTTAGGATGCTCATTCAATTATTTTAAACCCCTCTTTATATATTAACATACTTTATAGTTATGCTTTGCTGCTCTCAAAATTGTGCTGCCCTGTGTAGCTGCACATGTTGCACATGCCTAAATACTGCTCTGAATGTAACTCATTGTATGTATGATTTTCTTTTAACTCCCCAAGTCTTTAATGAAGTCAGTATAATCTACGCAAAATTTGTTTTAGGAAACATAAACAAATAAATGAGACAGAAAAAGGTAAAATTACAACACCTAATAGTTAATAGTTTCCAGTCTTATAGCTTTGAGACATAATTTATTTAAAAGATAAATAAACATTCACTTGATTTATATGACAACCATTAATTTAAAAACAAAAAATTACTTTGATTATTTCATCTGGCAGTTTCATAACATAGGTATTCTTCTTTTCAGGACTGTGAATTAGAAACCTGCTTCAATGTGACCTGCTATGTTGGACTCCTGCACAAATATGAGACTGTTTATATCAACCTAAGCTTGGCTATAAAAACAAATGTTTTGCAGGCTTTAGAGGTATGTTTTATTTACGCCTGCAGAAGATATGTATGAATATAACTTTAAAAAAATAAATATCAAAAAGAATTATTTTAATTTAAATCAAAGAGAATGAAGAAATCAAAACATAGACACAATAAAAGAGAATGAAGAAATCAAAACTTAGATACAATAAAAGAGAATGAAGAAATCAAAACATAGATACAGTAAAAGAGAATAAAGAAATCAAAACTTAGATACAGTAAACGAGAATTAAGAAATCAAAAGTTAGATACCGTAAAAGAGAATGAAGAAATCAAAACATTGATACAATAAAAGAGAATGAAGAAATCAAAACATAGATACAGTAAAAGAGAATGAAGAAATCAAAACATAGATACAGTAAAAGAGAATGAAGAAATCAAAAGATGATACAATAAAAGAGAATGAAGAAATCAAAACATAGATACAATAAAAGAGAATGAAGAAATCAAAACATATACAATAAAAGAGAATGAAGAAATCAAAACATAGATACAATAAAAGAGAATGAAGAAATCAAAACATGATACAATAAAATAGAATGAAGAAATCAAAACATGTACAATAAAAGAGAATGAAGAAATCAAAACATACATACAAAGTTATGCACCATGTAGCACGCCTGAGTATGAAGAGAATGCTAAGAGTTTTAGAAATGGTAAGTGATGCAATAAATAGTATGAGAGAAGAAACACTATACTGAAAAGGGGGGGGGGGGGGGGATTGCAAAACCATGACCTAACATGAATTGAAAACTATTTGTGGCCATATGGAGAGCAAAAAAAAATGAAAAATTTAAATGCATGAGATGAGATTACTAGAGCTATGTAATTAACATTATACATTTATAACCAACATGTGTTTCAAACATAGAGAGCCACACATTTTTACATGGTATAAGTGGAATAACTTAGATCCCAAAACCCAAAAAAAGTCAAGTTGATTTAATCCCAGCCAAGAGAATGGATTTTAAAAAATAACTAAATCCCGAGCAACGCCAGCAACTCAAGCAATCTAGGAAGCATAAAATCATGCAGAGGAAAAATGAAAGCAGAAATAGATACCAAATGTAACTAGAAGAGACAGGATCAGAAATAACAATATCAGAAAAGTAGTTGGGATGGAATCAGTGCTATACTACATCAAGACACAACATATGAGATGGTTTTGGCTATGTATCAAAACTACCACCAGATAGTGGACTTCTGAGAGCCCTGTCACTTAGACATAAAGAAAACATCTAGAGGTCAACCACGCAAGCATCTAAAGCTGTGAATACCAGCATCTGTATAGCACACAGCAAAGCTCACACTGGATGCCTCTTCAGAATCTGATGCGACTGCCTCCCCAAAGGCATGTCGTAAGAGTCGACTAACTGGGGAGCTTCCTTTGAAGTCGGAGTGCATCTGCCTGAGAGGCAAGGAACCAGCAGTCTGCATTCAATTGAATCAGATCTGTAAAACTGATGCACACGCAACACTCAGGTTCTGGAACAGGACTGCGGTCCAGAAGTGGACGAACAACCAGAACTTTACACCAGAGTTTACAGCTGGTGAACGCGAAGAAGAAGAAGAAGAATCTGATGCTGAAAGGTAGAGCAGCACTAGAGAAGAGGAAGAATATAGTAGCAAAAACATGTTTACATATAAAATTATAAACAGACACTTCCATCAAGTCCATGATGCTATCAGGGCTTTTTTTCATTTAAAAAAAAAAAGTGCAGGTACTCGCCACAAATAATGTCTAAACATGGTGCCTTAAACTGAAAAAATAAAAGAATTGAGCCACTATACAGATATTTATATAGAGCAGTCAGAACGTAGGTGCTGGGCTCAATATCACATCAGCCACCCATAACCCCCAGTAACATTTCCTGGTACCACATAAGACTGAATCAACCTGGGAGTCCTCGGCCAATTATAAAAATCAAGTTCAGTGCAAATTTGAGCCTAAAACCTTCAGAGTTGCAGGTCTAGCCCACTGCATTACTGTGGTTCTCATGGCTACACCAGAAAAGCCTTTTGTGTTGTACAGCTGACAGGCATGGTAATTGGTAACCTGTGTATATACAGCTTCCCCCCCCCCCCTCCCAGTTCGCTGCGGTATGCACTATCAGCACCATTTTTTTTTATGGCAAAATATTCTTCTGCACTTCTGTAGTAAACATTTTTTGGTGAGTATCTGCACCTTTTTAGACACTTTTTGTCAAGTATCCGCACCTTTTTAGACACTTTTTGGTGAGTATCTGCACCTTTTTAGACACTTTATGTCGAGTATCTGCACCTTTTTAGACACTTTATGGTGAAAACTAGGGCCATTTTCCCCAGAACGAAAAAAGCCCTACATAGGTATATTATTTTATTAATAAACTTCAGTGTAAAGACCCACTTGCACATCTGTAGGCATATTGGGCATACTGTTAGTGTTAAAATAAAAAATAAAGGACCTTTTCCACCTTTGCTTCATCACGCATATAGTGCTAGACCTGTGGGTTTTTTTTAAAGACCAGTCAGCACTCAATGGGTGTTGTGGTCAGCACCACGTCGGCCAACTTTACTTTCCAAGACCTTACATTGTACTCTTTTAGGCTAGGTCGAACTGGAAGTTAATGCCAGTGTAGAAAGAATCCACCTTGATGCGGACTCAAACCCTAGACCTTTGGACTAACAGGTGAACATCCAGCCACTGCGACTCTCTTGGGCATATGGTGCTGATCACATATTTTTATAGACAAATCAACACTTGGTATGTGATCAAGGCAAATCAACACTTACTGGGTATGTGATCAAGACAAATCAACATTTACTAGGTATGTGATCAAGACAAATCAACACTTAGTGGATAAATAATCAAGACAAATCAATATTTAATGGGTATGTGATCAAGACAAATCAATATTTAGTGGGTATGTGATCAAGACAAATGAACACTTAGTGGGTAAGTGATCAAGACAAATCAACACTTAGTGGGTATGTGATCAAGACAAATCAACACTTAGTGGGTTTTGTGATCAAGACAAATCAACACTTAGTGGGTATGTGATCAAAACAAATCAACACTTAGTGGGTATGTGATCAAAACAAATTGACACTTACTGGGTATGTGATCAAGACAAATCGACACTTACTGGGTATGTGATCAAAGACAGATTGACACTTACTGGGTATGTGATCAAAACAAATTGACACTTACAGGGTATGTGATCAAGACAAATCAACACTTAGTGGGTATTTGATCAAGACAAATGAACACTTACTGGGTATGTGATCAAGACAAATCGACACTTACTGGGTGTGTGATCAAAACAAATGAACACTTACTGGGTATGTGATCAAGACAAATCAACACTTAGTGGGTATGTGATCAATATTACACTGGTTACCTTTACTTCCCATGATATTTTCCCACACTCATTGTAAGCTGTGTTGATCTAGGAATCCAAATCAGTTTTAATGAACCTCCATGGGGAAGGGGGGGGGGGTGTTCAAACCTATGACTACCAAGCTGTCAGCAAAATAGTATTTCAGTAAACCCTTTTTAATTCTTTGAGTCCCACAAGGTGTTAGCTAATGTCTGAGGGAGGTAAGAATGGCAATACTAAACTCATGGGTATATTACTTCCATAGGGGCCAAATATCTTTTCAGAGTCATACATAACATTTTGATTTATACATGTAAAAAATATCCAGCTATGCATAGTGCCTTGTTTGGAACATGCAAGGCTCAAAACAATTACTCTGTCCGTGCTGCCCCCCCCCCCCCCATTTTCCTTTACTTAAAAAAAGCTAATTAAGGGTTTGCTAAAATCAGACATGTCGGGCTGAAAAGCCCATATATTGCATCTTAGCTGTAAACCACAAAACAACATGTCAGCTTCCCTTTAGATGGCAAATGCAGAAGAAAATACAACTACTCCACTTACAACTTTTTATAGCTTTTTCAGAATAAGAAAAGTATTTAAAATGCTTGATTTGAATATTTTACCAGGATTATGATAAACTGGATGTGGTGACTTCAGGACTTCTCAGGAAACCCGACTATAAATCTTACAACTCACTGACTCCAGGCATTAGCACCATGGTAAGACTGTGATGCGTCTATCCTAGATGTCAGCATTTTTGCCATTGCTTGCATTTATCCCCAGTCGATACATGTCCAAATTACAAAACTATTTGATCTGTCTATATCCTCTTTATGTGAATGTTGGAACATAAGGTATCCACAAGCATTACAGGGGCTGAAACACTCTGGCAGATAATTCTGGTTGTTTGTCCACTCCTGGACTTTGGTTTTAATCCAGAACATGGAGTTTTGTGTGCACATCTGCTTTACAAATATACCTTATTTGTATGCAGGCTGGTGGTTCCTCAATTCTCAGGCAGATGAACTTTGACTTTGAAGAAAATACCCCATAATCGACACCTCCTACAACATGCTTCTCAGGCAGGCAGTGGGTCTGTTCTGTTTTCTCCAAAATGGAGCCCTAGAACCCACATTGCATACTCTTCTGCTTTACAAGCCTGGAGAGAGACAGAAAAGCTCTTTGTATTAGTCTTCGTGGAGGTGGTACTTTAGTACCGAATATCCCTTGGTGGGTTTCGGGCCCCATGAGGAGGGGAAGGAGGGAGGATGAAGGATGATATACCCAGCACCCGTCTCCCCTTAACAAGCATATCATAAAAGGTGACTAATTAGGGGTATGCTGAAACTGGATGTGTTGGGCCTAAAGGCACATATCACAACCTAGCTGCAAACCACAGCATGCCAATCACCCTTTTAAAGGTAACACACTGCATTGGGATGAAAATCTTTACACAAACCTCCCTCTGATAATTGCAAGCCATTCTCATGAGTAGTGAAGTAAACACTGATTCATTAGACTTGAAGAATTAACATAAGTATTTCAGAGGATTCACAAATAGCTTCAGTAAAGGATCTTTTGCTACACCTTCAGGCCTACTGGCATATAGTGCTAGATCTATATTTAATAGACCAATCGGCACTCTGTGGGAGATGTGGTCAACATCATGTCAGCCAACTTGACGACCATGACTTTACCTGGTACCCGTTTAATGTTTGGGTCGACCTGGGAGGCAGTGTCATTTCTGAAAAAAAAAGTAAGCTCTGTAAGGATTTGAATCCACGACCTTTGGATCCGCAGGTGAGCATTAGCAGCTACAGCACAGTGGCTCCCAAATAGCATTAATGAAACAATACAAATACTCTGACCTGACTCTTTATGTCTTTCTAGACGACAGTGCAGTATTGTGCTACAGATAGTTCCCATATGGATTCTGCCCCTCCCCCTTTTTCCATATTTTGTGTGGAGGGGGGGGGGGGGGGGGGAATAGGCCTATACTCACTGCCCACCAAACAAGCTTGTCATCTGCCTAAGAGATGAGGAACCAACAGACTGCATACAGATAAGTCAGATTTATAAAAAGGACACTCATATTATACTCAAGTTCTGGAGCAAGACCAAAGTCCAGAAGTGAATGGACAACCAAAACTGTCTGCCAGAGTTTACAGTCAGTGAATGAGAAAAAACAAAAAAGAGGTGATATCTATGGTGGCATAAGAATCACAGCCCAGTGTGATGGCGAGAGAAGCAAGACCTGCTCATATCAATAAGTTTTCCAGTTCTGGAATGGAATTTCATGACCATTGTTCTCACCACAAGTATTTCACGTACTGACCATTTCTTAAATCTGTGAACATTGTACTCTTTATTCCTGTTACCTCGATATTTTTTTTTAGTGTACTGTGCCGACACACTTTAGTAGACATCATATGCGCACCTAGGTCAACCCAGCCTTAAATGGGCACCAGGTGAAGTCCGGGGAAGTATGGGTGTCAGGTGTGATGTTGACCACATCGCAAAATGAGTTCTGATGGATCTATAAAATATAGAGTAGCACTGTATGCACAAAAGATGTAAAAGGGTCCTTTACTTAACTTTTATTGTAATATGCACTTTTTCGTAAGTAAAAAAATAGAAAAAAAACCTGCCTGTTACTTTCCTGATTTTCCTCTTTATGCATTCCTTTGAACCTGCCTCAATTGCTGTATCACCGCAAATATTCACTGTTGAGTTAATTGATCATGGTATAAAACGTGATTGAGTTATCTCAATTGTCTTTTACCAGACAACAACATACGTTGTATACAAAGCCACCCCAGGACTGGGCATTACATGGTGGCTTCTGGTGATTAGTATTTCAAGTGGTCTGTTGCTGCTGTATATGCTCACTGTTCTTTTGTGGAAGGTTGGTATTTGGTTGTATTGTCTTACATAGAATAGCATAAATTGTAGTACGTTAGTGAAAATAATGAACCCTTTTTTTTAAAAACATCCTGGCACATCAGGCACATAGGGATAGACCTACATTATAGACCAATCAGAATTTGCTGGGTGATGTGGTCAACATAATGCCAGCCGCCTTTATTTCCCATGACTTTACCTGGGACCAACTTAAGGATGGGTCGACCCGGAAGCCAAGGTCATTTTTGATAAATGTGCGGCTCTGTCAGGACTTGAACCCATGACCTTTGGATCCTCAGACAGCAATAGTCGTTACACCATGGCGACTCCCCATACAACGCTATACTCATATTTTTAATAGATTGACTAGCATTCACATCATGCCAGCCATTTTTACTTCCCAGGACATTACCTGCTACCTGTTTTAGGCAGGGTCAACATGGAAGCCAAGGTCAGCTTTGAAAAAAAAAAGACAATCCATTCAGTTCAAATGTGAATCTGTACTTTAGCTACTTCTCTACCATTGATAAGTAATCCCTTGTATGTTTTAGCTATTTTGCTTGTAATCTACTATTTTATTATTGAAATGGTTCTATATGTATTATTGAAATGTTAGTTTATTTATAGTGTATATTAGTTGGTCAATTTTTTTTAGAATACAACAACATCAAATACCATCACAGGCACTACATCTCAGAAGATCAGCTACAAGAGCAAGAGGACGGCCACGAAAATATGAACTGACATCATTAAAGACACATTACACCTTACCCGCATGACAACAGCACTGGATTGCAATTCCCCCCCCCCCCCCTTTTTCCATGATGCTTATTAGCAGAAGTGTTTATGATGATGATATATTATTTTGATATTTCATCCTTCGAAGTAGGAGTACATCTGCCCAAGAGACAGGGAACACAATAAAACAGATGTGCACGCAAAACACAGGTCCTGGTACAAAGCCAGAAGTCCAAATGGACAAACAACCAGGACTTTCTACCGGAATTCACAGACGGTGAACAAGAAGAAGAAGATTTGGCTATTTCATTTTTTTCTTCTAGTAGTGTTGATGTGAGAATACCTGCAAAGCAGATGTGTTTTAGCCATTTTGCTTGTAACGTATTGACTTTTACTGAAATGTTACTGAGGCGTAGAGGTGCTGAAGCACACATGGTGGTGCACCAGGACCAATGCTATAACTGGTGAGTGCCTATCTACAGTTCTTGGTGGTCACCCTAGAATCAGATTCTCAAGTGGGAGCCTGGTAAAGTTAGTTAGGATCAACATTTCTTTTGAAATCACTGCGTCTGCCTGAGATATAAGGAACCAACAGTCTTCACACAAATAAGCCAGATCTGTAAAATGGATGTACATGAAAGATTCAAGACCTGGAACAAGTTCAAAGTTCATAAATGGACGAACAACCAGGAATTCCACCAGAGCTTATAACTGGTAACTACTGAATGTAAAATTTGCCTAGGAAAACCACAACAGCCAATAAATGCTGGGCTGATTCTGCAACGTCCTGTAAAGGATACACAAACTTTTTAATTATTTTTTTAAATAACTGGTGAAAGTAAAGAAGAAATGTTACTTCTGTTGCTAGCATTTATTCAACTGCTTTTTTATTAATAATTAATTAATATTTTCTTCTGACTAGTGTGGATTTTTTAGACGCAAGAAAAGAGAAGAGCTGCAGCACCTGATTTCATCTTCAGACACTGAAAGAGACAACCTACACTCTGATTCCTTTAGTGCTGACTCAGGAGATATCATGATCCCTCCATCAGGGCACATTTCACACATGGCAAACCACAACATACACAATTCAAACTTGTTTGTTTATCCTCACCTTGAGCCACCCCATCAACCACATGGCCATGCTTTTCAAAACCATGATTTTTTTCAAAACCACAGCCTAAACAGAAGAGACGTTAACCATGGATTTTCTCATGTTTCAAGTTTCCATACATTGCAGTGCAGCAACAGGAACCTAAGAAACGTGAACCCCTCTAGAGATTTCAACAGAAATGAGCAGCATCCTGATGGTAATAATCCAGTAGATGCAAATCAGAATGATAATCCACCAAAACGTATTTGGATGCCGCCACCACCAGCACCTTCTTCACAGCCATCTTTTAATAATGATATGTATTTAGAACCACTGGAGTCCAGAGCATAGATTATTTTTCCTTAAAGGACCTGCTGTGTGACACTCACCAGCCTGTCTGCCCACAGCATTCTGTCTCATATATTGCTAAACATTTCTGTTGGGTTCCCTATGTGGGTTCCCTGTGGGTTCCAGGACTCCATTATGGAGGCAATAAGAACAAACCCACTACCCTTTAAACTTTTTTTTACTCCAAAGCAACACCTGATGTGTTAATAAACCCATTGGTACCCCTGCATAGCATAATGTGCTCTATTATTTGTTATTTTTTTATCAGAACACGCCAAGGAAATCTGACTTTCCCAAAATGGCCACTACCATTTTGAAGTTGCCAGTTGGAAAGTAATTCTTTAATGATTTTTCTTCATGGCTACTTCTTCACTTTGGCACATCCTGTGAAACTTTCTGGTACCAAAATAGTAAAGAAGCGTTTTGTAGAAGGTGATTAGTTAGGGTTTCACTGAAATCAGATGGACTGGACCAAAAAGTGAAGTTATTTATTGCAGCCAAGCTATAAACCACAACATGCCAACCACCTGTTTAAGGATGAATGCAGAAGAATTTTTTGTTAGGTGTTCCTCCATGCCTTGATGTAAAATTGACTTTTTTCTTTCCTCTTGGCCTCTTTTCTTCTCCAGTATTCCTACTGTCATGGCATACCCTAACGTTCTATTTCACATGAGAATGTTGACTGTGTACTCCTGATGTTTGTAGCCAGTTCTCTTTGTGAGTTATTTCTTTCAAGACATCTTTGTGCTTTTTTGTGTGTCCATGATATTCTCGTTATTTTTCTATGAAACTACGTCTCTGCAGCTTCCACATAACTTCTTACTAATCTTCTTTTTATTAACTTCTCGAGTGTTAACAATATTCTGTTATGGTCAGATTTTCATACTGTTAAATGTTGTCACAGCAAAAGCCTTTTTCAGCTTTCTGTTTTTCTGTAGGTGTCTAGTCTGGAGCAGACACTTGTGACCATGAACCTCCAATTCTGTCATTTTTATATTTGAATGAAGGAAATGTTGTTTATAACAATATTTGTGGTCTAGTTGTTTAAGCTTTGCATGTGTTCCTTCTGTCCTCCTCTGATCCTTTGATTAATAATATCCCAAATCCTTTGACTAATAATATCCCATAAGCATACAACATTATCTGAACAAGGCTGTTGATGAGTGAATATAAACTTTATGCTTAACCATATGTCAGATGGTAATTCATGTATGTAAAGAGTTAATATGCAATTGTGCATCATCATCATGAAGCAAGTCCGGATTGTGACACACCAGAAAGCCACACTGTTCCCTGCCAAAGTTACCACCTTACGAACTTTCATGTCCAAGGTGTCCTTCATATCCCGTTTCCACCATCATGTCGGTCGACCCGTCTTTATTTCTTCCAGGAACCAAGCCGTTCATTACTGTTTTATCTAAATTATTATGACCTTTAACCCTGTGTGGGTTCCTGGGGCCAGATTTTCACGGAAACAAGAATAGACCCACTGCTCCCCTCACAAGAAAGCGTGAAAGGCAGTTAATTAGGGATTTTTCCTTCGAAACTGGCCTGCATCTGCCGGAGATGTGTGGAACCAACAGTCTGCATTAAATGTATCTGTAAAACAGATGTGCACACAAAACTCAAGTTCTAGGACAAGTTCAGATCATGAAGAATGTTAGTATATAAGCAATATTTCAGACATAACTTACTGTATAGGTAATAAGGGGTAATTTGGTATTTATGCAGTAAGCAGTTTATATGTGAACACGTTCGAGGTAATGAAAATGTTCAACTTAAATAAAACAGATTTTTGTTAACTATGAACATAATATGTATGTACATAACACACAGGACTGCTTTTATATACTACAGTCAAACAAGTTACAAATTACTAGAGAATAGTCAGAAAGAAAAAAAGAGGAATAGAATGACATTCTACCCCCACCCCCCTCCCCCCTTTTTTTTTCTTCTTATTTCATATACACACACACTTACTCAGCTAAAACTCCAAACCAGATTATAAACTTTATCATTTGTGGCTTTATACTCTATTTCATAAATGTTTTACTATTTTCACTGTTTAAATTATTTTCATAGTTTTGTGTTGGCCAGTATTCTTTAACCCTACTTACAATTTAATTTTTTAAAATGCGGAATGCTACATAGGCATACACTGCTCAAGTTTATTTACTGTTAACATTTTTGTTTAAATTTTTACTGTTTAAATCTTGTACTGACATACTTAAAATACTGAATATTAACTGTATATTATATTGTTTTTATGAGTTTCTGCATATTCTCAAGTATAAAAAGGGCTGGCTTGCATGTATATATGTATGTATGCCTGGATTTGTGTGTTTAACTGGGTGTGTGTTTGCACGCGTGTGCACGTATGTATGTATGTGTAGGAAAAAAGACTTTCTTTTTTCAGGTGTAATGAACATCATATTTTGCTCCCATATATTTACAGACCAAACATCACTTCATGGATTAAATGGATAATACCTGGGTGACTAGGAAATCCAGGCCTACCAAACATGTCTATAAAAATTTAAACTGAATACACACCAGGCAAACATACTAGCAATTACACTGACTTGTAAGTAAAGCAAGAGATGCCTTTTATGACAGCGGCACATTGGCAAAAATAAAATCCTAACCAGCACAGTCTGTGATGACAGCACTAGCCATGCAGTCCTAAATCCTCAGGTCCAAAGAGCCTGCGAATTGGAAGGTTGTGGGTTTGCTCCCTGGCGGAGCCGGACTTTTTTCAAAAATTACCTTGTCTTCCTAGTAGGTGCAGCCTCGAATGGGTACCAGGTGCAGTCCTGGGAAGTAAAGGCAGTCGGCGTGATGCTGACCACAATACCCATCTTGTGCTGATTGGTCTATGAAAATATAGGTCTAGCCCTGTACGACTAAAGGCATGAGAAAGGGTCCTTAACTTCTTGTATTTAGCCTCATTAAGGACTGTGCATTTGTCATTTTTTTTTAAAAGAGGTTATTTACTCCAAACCTTTTTGAAACTAAAAAAAATTAAATCATTTGTGATTAACAGATTTTGAGATGCAAGTTTCTAACACTAAACCTTACTTATTGAGGAAGACATCTTTGACAAACCTAATGTTAGAAATGTTTAACAAGGCTGTGTTTTTCCGCTCATTCCATCAGATCATCTTTCCCAACTTTTTGTTAAGTCTTCCATTACTCTGATGGATTATGGAAAATTTTGTACCTTACCAATTTGTTACAATTTTTGTGTGTGCACATTTTCAGATGAATAAATTTTGATGTACAACACATTATTTGTATTTCATACATGGACAAAAACTTAATATCTCTGTATATTTTACATTCTCAAAAATAAATTATACTTTCTGATAACTGTATAAATATCCTATTCACCATATGAATAGGCTATGTTCATCGAGGCTGCAATTTTACAGAAAAGAATAGTGTTTGCCAGAAATACTATGAAATTTATTTAAAACAAGAACAAATAAACAGTGAGTGCTGCTTTCAACTCATTCAGTGGCAGGTAACTCATCAATAAACTGATCAGTTACTACAAGATGAAAACTAAAACTGTAGTCTTCAATATTTCTTTAGCCTCACATTGCCATAATATTTACACACCCCCCGCAACTAACTGGAGTTCTTCTTTTTCACGTTCACCGGCTGTAAACTCTGGCGCAAAGTTCTAGTTGTTCGTTCTGGACTTTTAATCTCTTACCAGAACCTGAGTGTTGCGTTTGCATCAGTTTTACAGATATGATTCATTTGCATGCAGCTGTTGGTTCCTTGCCTCTCAGGCAGGCGCACTATGACTTCAAAGGAAGCTCCCAATTAGTTGTCTCTTTCAACATACATTTGGGTAGACAGTGGGTCTATTCTTGTTATCCCTACAATAGGGCCCTGGAACCCACACATGGATGTCTGCAGTTGAAAGAGTTGTTTTGTTAATATTGTCACTATCAAGCATGTTACCAGTGGCAGGTATTCATTCTTATCATTGTTCTCTTGTGTCATTTTAAATCAAATAGGACTAAAATATACTATTTCTCCATTCCGCTCTATCCTGAGCAGTGCCTTAAATATCATGGATATAATCTAGCAACTTTAGCTTCTCTCATCAATGCTCATTTCAGGATTTATTTTGGACGTCCTTGCTTCCTCAATCCCTTTTTTTTCCAGTACCTGTCTGGTGATGATTCTCTGCTCATTCCTTCTCAGGATGTGGCCAGTATAGCAACATCTTTTGTTGTTACCAGTGGTTTCCCAGATTATTTATCTTAATATAGGTACTCGTGTTCTCAAAAAATCTGTCTTTGGTGATCTGGGTCAGTCTTATTGAAGTTATACCTACATGCCTCTATCTTATGCAGCCCAACAAATTTCCCTGTCTGCTAATTCTACTGTGAATGTTACAATTCATCATTCAATTCTCAATAGCTTCTTTTCTCACCACAAAAAATACACTCTTTTTCCCTACAGTTGTAATTTCTTCTTCTTCATCTTTGTTTACCGTCCATAAGCTCTGGCAGAAGATCCTGGTTGTTCTTCCATCTGGGCTTTGGTAGTGTACCAGGGTCTGAGATTTGCGTGTACATCCACTTTACTAGCTTATTTGTGTGCAGCTGGCTGTTCCTTGCCACTTGGGATGATGCACTTTGACTTTTGAAAGAAGCTCCCAGTTAGTCAACTCCTGCTTGTTGGGCAAGCAGTGAGTCCTCCCCCCCCCTCCCCCCACACACACAAAGGGAGCCCCAAAACCAATATGGAAAACAGCAATTATTATTATTTTTTTTTTAAATTATTTTTAAATAAATTTTTTCTTTCTGGTCAGTTCTCATGAGTTTCTTCTTCTTCTGTGTTTGTCCATAAAACAGAGGTTATTTTGTTGTGATGCGGTTTACAGATTGGCTGTAATATCTTCGCCTTTTAGTCTCACACATCTGATTTCAGCAAACCCCTAATTAGTCATCTTTTATAACATGCTTGTTAGGGGCAGGTTAACTATCACCCCCCCCCCTTCCACACGAGGTCCTGGAACCCACAAGACAAGGGGAGGTTAAAAGTTACTTTAGCTGTCCAATATATTCACAGTATTTATTTCAGAATCCACATGTCAGCTGCCTCCAGCTCTGCTTACCTAAAATGTTCACATTTTACTCTTCACTGCCGTATAAAAATTAATGTAAAGAAGTGATATAAAGTATGTCAATGTTTTGAAAAAAATTAACTATTAAAATATATAGCGCAAGAATTTGTATGCCTTTCTTTTATTTTAATGTTAACTGTTTTCTGTCAGACCGCGCAGACCTTACATCCTTCTTAGGACGTTATTTTTTGTTATTTGAAGCCCCACTCTGGCTTTTGCCAGGGGCCGCAATATAGGCAGGTCATCATTATGGCCAAATGTCTGAACGCGGTTTCTGGGACCTCTCCACGGTGATCCTCATCCGTATGGTGGCACTTTGTGTCACTGGGTGTTTATCGCTTGTGTGATGTCCTGGTGGGGTACAACAAGCAAGTCAGACTGCTTGATTTCAAGTGCACAGCTATGGTGCAGTTAAGAGTATGGGGCTATTTTCTTGGAATAAAATCCCCCTCAAGATTGGGATTTTTTAAAAATGGTTGACCCAGCTGCATAACATTGATAATATGTTTTCTTGAGTTGAGAAGTAAAGGCAGCCAGTGTGATAATCACCATATCCCTCATCAGGCACTGCCTGGTCAGAAGTCATACATAAGTAAATTTAAAGGACCCTTTTTTTTTACACCGGTGGTGCATTTAGGATATTATGCTAGACAGATTTTTACAAACCAATTGGCCCTCAATGGGTAATGTTGTCAACATCATACCAACCGTCGTTACTTTACAAGATATAGTCTTCAATTTCTTAGTGTTCACCAGCTGTAAACTCCAGCAGAAAGTTGTGGTTGTTCATACACTTCTAGACTTAAGTCTTGATTCAGAACTTTGCCTTCTTCAGCACATAACGAACAACACAGTACACATACACAAATATGCTCTAACTATAAAGTGACTGCATAGGACTCTAATATACAAAATAAATTATACTCATCTGTGTCCCTGATGAAATACTTGTTCAAGAGGATGACTAGGACAGCTACTAGCCTATATATCACCAAAGCGTCGACAGGGAGCGAAAAACGAGGTCAGTGTACCCAGGAAATTGGCGAAGTAGATGCCCACAGACCCACTAGCGTACACTGAGTGTCTAAAGAGAGAGGGAGGGGTTGGCCAATAAGGCGTAACCAGGGTAGGGTCGTAGGGGTGACATTAGTCCATCCCCATGGTATTAAAGTGCTGCCTGTGTTAGCGAATGCGGATCCCAAAGTAACAGACTGGTCTAAAGATGTCTAAAATATGGCAATATACATAAAGTAAAATGTGGCCTAGCACTGTATACTCAAAGTACCACACAGCAAGGAAATGAAAATCTTTCAGTGGCTAGGGATAAATCAAACAATTTACAACTAGACCCAGCACTGTTAAGGATGAACACAGAAAACAACTAGAATTAGCTATAAATAAAATCCTGGCATTTAGCTGGAAATTTTTATGAGCAACAGATCCTGAACTTGGAAATACTGGGCCAGAAGGCGGATCAAAAACCACAGCACTACGCCGACCCGCCCCCCCCCCCCCCTCAAAATAACACCAATAAAATGACTCACAACACGTATCAAAATTGTTGCTTACAACTGGTCATACTTGTTACTTATTATTCGTATCAACAGCTTAATATATTGGTCCGACCCATTCGTACCCCATCTTCTGATGCAGCAGCCATGTGTTTTCATCCTCAAAACACCAGCAGGATTAGCATATATTTTCTTTACCCCACATCCTGCATGCTTATCCTCGTTTACTACCCATTTCCAACAGGGAATTCATCATTGCTGACTCATCTGTCTCAACGTCTATGGAGTGCAGTACATTCAGTTTACTTCCCTGTCCCAGTGCTTAGGTGACGTCCGCAAAAAACTGAGGTCGCTCAGTGAACCGTGTGTTCCTCCTTTCGGTGGTCGGTCAACAACCGTGGTACCCAGTGTGAACACACTTTTCGATATTGCAGTTTCTCATGAACTATCTTTTAAACGGTTTCAACTGACGCGTCGAATTATTTCGCAAGCGACCTCATGCTTCGACAACGGTTTAACGGTTTACCTGTATCGCTGCATCAATCTTGGCAATTAATTTTTCTGTGGCAACAATAAGCGCTTAATCTGGCCATGGAAGATCTGTTGTGAACTCGCGTCCTTTCCGTAACATTCGTACCCAGTCTGTCACCGTTGTCTTCGAGACACATTTGCTACCGTACACTGCCTGCATTCTCCGATAAATGTCCACTGGTCGACATCCTTCAAATGAAAGAAGCGGAATCACTGCTCTCTGTGCTTCTTTGGATACATTTTGGATCAAACCGTCCACATTCTCAACAGTTATAGTTAGTCGACAGATTATCCTCGTTGCACGTCGAACCACTCAGTCCATAAGTGCTCGGATCCCCTCCTCAGTAAATCCTGCAGTGTGTAGCGGTTAACCACACCAGAATTGTGTTGGTTTATTCTTCTTCGTTGACTATCCGCGTAGTGTTCTTGTTTGGCAACACCCCGTTTAACATGTTGTTCTTGCAGTCTGACCATGGTTCTGTGTTGGTTTATTCTTCTTCGTTGACTACCCGCGTAGTGTTCTTGTTTGGCAACACCCCGTTTAACATGTTGTTCTTGCAGTCTGACCATGGTTGCAGATTCACAGTTCTCAGTTGGCTCACGTAAACGTATCAACTCTCTTAGAGCATTCAGTATATCAGCCTGGTCCATGGCTTGTGCGGCTTTCACAGTAGCCTTACCTGCAAGCGTATCAGCTTGCTCATTCCCTTGTACCCCACATGTCCTGGCACGAAAATAAAACTAGTCATTCTCAACGGTCACAAATAGAACCTAAGCACCACGGAACGATAAACCTCTGATCTAATTGTGCCTAATAAGCTTGCTTGCATAAACATTTTTTTTTTAAATAATTTCACACAAAATATCATCAACGTTATGTTTTCTGTCCAGAGGCGTAGGCGGTCATGTCTCTTCATAAATCTTGGTCCTTAATATTTCGATTCGATTTCACTGATGATATTCCACATCGCTGTCGCTTCAGGCCGTTAAGCATCCTCTCTCTTGGTATTCTTCTGCCTCTTCTACTGTAGATCTTTCCAGGCATCGCGATGTTTTCCAATGCCACTCTTTCATCACATGACTGAAGAACACCGACTACCTCTTTCTTATAATTATATATAGCCTATTTTTCCGATTTCAGTAGCCTTTTCTATGCAGTCATTGGTAGTCCCTCTGTTCACGGTACCGACAGCATGCATCGCAGAAAGCATATTTCCACGACTTCAAGCTAAGCTTAATTCGTTCAGTTACATTCGAAGATTCACGACCACACAACAGCACTTGGTTCAACATAACATTATTTTTCATACTTTGAAATGGCTCATTCTATATTCTGCTTTTAATTTCAGTTGAACATCTTTCATCAGATTTTTTAGTTGTCCACAATTATTTAAACTTCCTCACCTGCTTAAGCACTTTGCATTCTATTGAAATTTCACAAACAGATGAAAACAACAAGGCTAGATATATGCATTTTAATGATTTTTATCTGTATGCATTGCTTCATCATCATCATAATCATATGCCCTGCCGACTGGCGTGGGCGATCATGTTTCTCCACAATCTGCGATCCCCATGCAGCATGTATCAGTTCGTTTACTGACACACCTCCATGCCATGCAACAAGACTGTCAAGAATCTTCTCTCGTTGTCTTCTTCCATCCCTCCTTCCACAGATCTTTCCACTGGTCACATGTTCTATTTTCTTTTTTTTCTCATAACATGGCCGAAAAATGATGACTGTCTCCTTCTGATGTCAGTGATAAGTTGTCCTCGGGCTCCCGCCTCTTTCAAAACCTCTTGATTGCTCCTTTTGGCTGTCCAAGGTATTCTAAGCATTCTTCTGTAAAACCAAACCTCTAAGGCCTGAAGAAATTGTTTGACCTGCCTACCGATTGTCCAGGACTCACAGCCTTATGCTAAAACTAGATGTATGTAGCAAGCAAGAATTCTTTTTCTCACTCTCAATGACAAAGATATATTGCACAAGATGTTGTTCATTTTATAAAATGCAGTTTTTGCCTGTCCTATTCTGTTTCTTATCTCAGTTTTGCATCTTCCATCAGATGTTATCCAAGTGCCCAGATGCATTGCTTACAATACCTATATGGACCACGACCGGCTCCAACTGACGGGATGTGTGCTGACGTCACTGGGTCGGGCTAACGATGCGCTAACACAGTGGTTCTCAAACAAGAAATTAAACTATTTTCGACAGTGGCGAGGGAAGACAACTTAAATTTTAAGTATCTACATGCCTTTTTTTTAATAATTTCTAAATATTCAGCTGACTTTTCTTGATTATCCCCGCAACACCCCTAACATAAGTTCACGGCATCCTAGGGTGCCTCGGCACCCAGTTTGAGAGCCGCTGCTTTTAACGCATCGTTTGCCCTACCTACGGACGTCAGCAGCACGGCCCGTCAACTGGAGCCGGTCGTGTATTTACGCTGCGGCACTGACTGGTTATTATTTGCTACCCACATTAATTAAAAGGCATAACTATGTTACATTTCCAAAGATAGCACCGGATGCACTTATCCACTGCAGCCAACCTCCACTGGGGAGACGGCATGTAGTCACATCTACTCACCCTCTCGAACATACACACACCACACAAAACAACTAACTGAAGTCGATGCCGGGTTGTTTGGTTTGATTGTCTGAAAAAACCTGGTTCACCTATTTCTAAGCGTCCATTTTAGAAGTGGAAGTACGACAAACGTTAATAGCTAAACTTGTTTTGCGTTGTGTGATCACAAGAAATGGAGGACCCCACACAAGATCAGTAAGTCCATTTGAAAATTTGTGTTCTCATAATTAATGATTAAGAAGTTAATAAACGTAATCCAATTACATATAGATGTCTCTTTATGTTTATGCACGCCGAGTAACCAATTATCGATAAAACCTGGCCGGCCCCGTATGGGGAACACTTGCGGTGGGGGTAGATCTCTCCCTGACTAACATTTAACATGTCTTAAGAGGCAAGGAACTAAGAATGCATACGAATAACCTAAAATCCAGATGTGGACGCAACAAGCAAACATAACTTTCCACCGGAGTTTAGTTACTAGTACAGCCTGTGAAAACAATTTAAAAAAAAAAAAAAAAGCAAAAAATCGTTGCAGATACTAGGTACTTCAGTCAAATTTTTAAAATGCCCTCTACACCAATAAAACCAGCACATTTAGATAGCTGTAAACAATCTCTTTCCAATGGTACCTCATTTAGGCTTGTATGTCATTTCTGAGCTGAGATATGTAGGTTTTTGTGGAGATAAGATGTAAGAAACAGCCGCTAAAACTTGTGACCCAGAAACAAGAAGTTTTTTACTGCGCAACCTACTGCGCAGTTCTGTATCGGCTTTGTTGACATTGGACTGTCATTGGACAAGATGGCAGGCAGTGAGACTCAGCCGCATGCGATTGCCTAAAAAATGTCACTGTAAATCTAAACTAACAGCGAAAGTCGGGAAAGAAATTTATTTATGCAAATGTAAAATTGGACGGAGAATTCAACTGTAACTAGCATTACCACAACTGGTAATGTTTAAGGCCTAAAGCCAACCTCGAATTTACCGCTATTTTCAATCAAACTGATGACTAACAGAAAAACAGAGGAGTCCGGCTGTCGTAGACATGCGCTGTTAATCGGGTTCCCCCACGCTGTTTCCAGCTATTTATAGCTGGTCCAAATTCCCACCAATCACGAATTTTCATGAGATTTGGACCCATCCGGAAACCAGCCGAGATTTCCCGAACAAGTTCTGAACGGTTTCCGGGTAACGGAAATTGCCGAAAAGATCGCAAATTGTCGAAACTGTAGTCCCTACAGATACAATTTCAATATAGTGATGAGGGACAATGTAAACTTGAATTAAAAAAGTGGGGATCAGACCACAGATTCGACAGTCCATCGAATGGCGACCCTAGGGGGACGTAATTACGTAATTTATTTCAACTTGATTTTAGATTACTTGGCTCTCCTCCGAACTTCTACCCCCGCATTATGGCGGCCATAAAATATACGTACGGGGCTCAGTTCTATTAAAAATATACAAACTTTCGGCTACGAACGAATCATAGCAAAACTAGGATTACCTGACAATTTCAAGAGACGTAACACGGCAGACGATAATAGCGACCGTTGACACTTTCGAGCGTTTCTGCAGACGATACTGGCGACCATGGACAATTTCGAGACACGCAACATTACTGACGATAAAAGCCACATGGTGGGGAGTCCACGTGTGCCGACGCATATTAGCGTCGTCGCTGTCCTCAAACTTGTCGGCGTGGGCAAAACCCGGTTACACTTCCCGCCGACAGTATCCCGCGTGGCGCGGATTGGGGGGGGGGGTTAAACTCGATGCCTGGGACTAATATTTTTTAGGCTATCATCCGAATAACGGGCACAGAAGATGGTGACCGCAAAAATACCCTAACAGAGCCTCAGTCACGTGTCAGTTGCGCTGTCCGTCGATTTAATTTGCGGTTTTCTGGCAACTGCCACACGAGCAGCGTAAATTGAGGCTAAACTAGCTGGCTGGGTCTTACGAGCAGCAGCTTCCACATCTCCTGCAGCTTTGCTCGTGAGTCCTAGCCATCTATTTAGCCCCAATCCACGCGACGTGGGGGATATTCTCGGCGGTAGTCGCCGGATGTGTGCAGTTGACACGTGACTGAGGCCCTGTTTTTTGGCCGCCATCTTTTGTGCCTGTTATTCGGAGGATAGCCTCTTTTATTTTTACATATTTAATATTGTTTGAGGTTAGAATGCGCTTACCTGAAGCAGTATTATTATTCAGCTCTCTTTTGAATAACGATCCCAAAAGAACTACGCAGAAAGTAAACCCAAACAGAGCCTCACTCACATCCAAAATTCGCATTTTCTTTGCGGCAATTCATACATGTCAGAGGTAGGATTAATTGCGCACGACATTTTCGCGAAACGCAACGGATGTTTTTACGGCAATTACACGGAGGCAAAACTAGGATTAACTACGGAAGACAAAAAATAGCGACACGCGAGAATACTCCTGAGGGCCCGAGTTATATGTAAGTTGCGGACCGTTTTTCACCGACTATAGTGCCAAGGAGCTAAATTAGATGGCTAGGATTGAATTGATTCATACCTGTTAATTTTCCAACAATTTTTATGTCTGTGTAGAAAATTATGCATGCTAAAATAATGGGTTTCATATACTGCAAAGTTTTTAATTGAACCAAACTGTCTAAAGAAAAGTTGACAGGTTACAGGCATTTTGTCACTGTTTACTTTGGTTACCATAACAACAATAGAATGTAGCCTGCTTTAATTCTGGACTTTCCTCCTGCATGTTCATAATTTAGGCACCTTTTGTCATTTTCTGAAGCTGCCACTTCTTTTAGATTAACAAATTCAAATAAATTAGAATGCACGAGTGGTACAAGTTTGCTCATTACAATTGTTATTGGCTTAATATGGCTCATCGCTAAAATGTTGTTACTGTTCAGTTCTTTGCTATCAAAAAAGAAAGTGTCTGACATAAGAGCATATCTTCCAACCTTTAAAGAAAACTACATGCTTACAGAACTCAGCTTATCGAACATAGAAGAAGTTAAAAAAAAAAAATTCTCCCACCTTTGAAATGCTACTGCATGAAAACACAATTAAATCCAAAGTGAATCATACAGGAACTTATTATTATTAATTTAACTCCGTGATGTAAGTGAATCAAGTGGTGAAGTTAAACTTAGTTATGACTACACAAAATCGTTACGTTATAACCACAGATTACTTGCCTATTAAAGGTATATTACTGTCAGCTTTATGACACTTGGCTGACGAGAGGCCACACATCCTACATTGGGGTTGGCTGTGCAGTGAATGTCCTTACAGCATAAATATGCATGTTATGTTCACATATTGTTAGGTGTGTGAAACCACTGGTAAGAGAGTTTCCAAATCTAAACCAGCTGAATTTGAAACAGGGAGGGCAGACCATTTTCCAAGCATTTTTATGAGGTCTTCAATTTGAAACCCTATATCATACCAGAATGTAGATTTTAAATAATATACAAATTAGTTTTAAAAGGTTGGCATTGCCTTAATACAAATCATTTGATGGTTACAAAGTTTTTAATTTTTTTTTTAAATTTCACAGCATGCGGTCCAGGTCTCGTTCTCCAGTGCATCGATCGTCATCTAGGTCGAGATCACCTTCACCTAAAAGAAACAAAAATGGTCGTCAAAGGCCTTTTACGGGAGGCCGTCGTATTATTGTTAGGAACATACCATATGATGTGAAATGGCAGGAGTTGAAAGACATGTTCAGGAAAGGAGGTATGCATGTTTTCTGTTTTAAAATTGAAAGTATACACAGGGCTTGGTTGAGGGCCTGTCTTCCTCTGGGAAGCACTACAGAGCATTGACAAAATATTTGATTTTTTTTTTCAAAGTTGCGTATCCTTTACAGGATGTTGCAGAACCAACACCAACATTGGCTGTTGTGGTTTTTCTAGGCAAATTTACTTCCAATATAGTTTGCCATTGCTTTCTGGGCCAGTCAGCTTCTCGATACTACTGTCGAAACCAGCGCAAGGTCCACATCTGGGATCAAAACCGGCAATACGAAGCGTGTGCGCAACGCCTAAGCCACAGACGCCGACATTTGTTATATACATAATTAAATAATTTTATACTTACAATTAAAAATATTGATTATTATATTAATAAAGTCCTTAAACAATTTTAACATTAAGGCTAAAGGTTAGTTAAAAAGACAATGTTTCCATTTTATGTGAAGCAATCTTTTGTGTATAACGGTTATAGTATGTTAACAAAGTTCACCTTCCTCTTTGAGTATTCAAAATGTGCTTCTTTTTCCTGCCAGTTGGTGATGTCACATATGTGGAGATGTTAGAAACGCCTGAAGGAAAATCGAGAGGAGTAGCGTAAGTATAAACTTTTGTTACCACTTAATATATAGGCACAATCCGGTGTGGGTTCCGGGGCCCTATTATGGGGAAAACAAGAATAGACCCACTGCCTACCCAAAAGCATGTTGTAAAAGTCGACCAATTTGGGAGCTTCCTTCAAAGTCAGAGTGCATCTGCCTGAGAAGCAATGAACCAACAGTCTGCACACAAATGTTTCAGAACTGTCAAACGGAGTCCAGAAGTGGACGAACTACCAAAACTTTCTACCAGAGTTTACAGCTGGTTAATGCGAAGAAGAAGAAGATATATACGCACTATTTATTTAAAAAAAAAATTTTTGTATAATAATTACCTTCGTTGTTTTCTCTTGTCATTTACCCGTATATAATTTTGTGCACACTTTCCTGACCATCTTTCTACCATGTTTTTTTAACAACAGAGAGAAAAATGTTAGTTGCGTATCCTTTACATGACATTGCAGAAACAACCCCACCCTTTATTGACTGTTGTGGTTTTTTTTTTTTTATGGCTAAAGTAATTTGTTTGGCTATTGTCTGGTTTTATTTTTTCTGCCAGGGTATTTCTTTTACACATTGTACAGCCACATTTTAAAGAGTTTTTTTACACTCACATTTATTGACCAAGCTTTTCCACAATTCATCAACAATCAAGAGTAAATGTAAAACCGATTGCCCCTGATTTTCTTACCTTTTTAGTGTCTAAAGCTGTTTGTATTGATGAATGTTGCATTGGTTGTTTTTGTTTTATTATTTAGGCATCTCATCTTCATTGTTTATTACACACTTGACAGTTCCTGTATGGGTTCTGGGACCCCACTTTGGGGGTAGAATAAGCCCACTACACTATAGCAAGCATGTCTTAAGTTTAATAATCAGGTGTTTCGTCTGAAGTCTCAGTGCGTTTGCCTGAGATGGTGAAGAAGCAGCAGTCTGCAGACAAATAAGCCAGTAAAACTGACATGCATGCAAAATTCAGTTACTGAAATAAGACCAAGGAGTGGATGAACAGCCAGAAAGGTCCTCTATAGTTCACAGCCGGCAAACATAAAGAAACAGAAGAAAAAACTGCTGACTTGTTGAGCCATAGTTCCAGTTGGTGTATGGAATTTTCAGCTGTTGCTTTTGTACTATTGATTGTGATGTTATTTCCCTTAAGAAACAATCTTTGACTTTAATATATACATCTTTGTCATTACATTTCACATTATGATTTGCAAAGTTTACTATAATTCTTTGGTCTTTACATAATTGTGTTAGCAGACTATTTTAATGGAGCTGAGAAATGTATTCTTTTTTTTTTTTTCACACACACAAAATACAGTGTAGTGGAATTCAGAGATCCCCAGCATGCTGAAAAGGCAATTGAGGAGTTTCATCAGAAGAAAATCAAAGATAGGGCCATTATTGTCAGAGAGGTACGTATTTCCAGTTGAATAATTATAGTCTTCAAATTTAATGTTTCTTAAAAAAAAAAAACTGAAATTTGCCAGCTTTCTTCACTGAAGGTTTATGCAGATTTTACTCATCACAGAGTCGAGTCCACTTAAGTCGGTTTAAACCGACATGACCAGCTTAGTCCCGACAATTTACTCTATTGTGTGTACTGTCTGGATAAGTAGAAATTCTGATAAGTGGAAGCATTTTCTTAGGTCCCTGCGACTTCTACTTATCCAGACTCGACTGTATTACACATCTATTTATATTTGCTACATGTTGCTGCAATGGAAATATTAATTTTTAGAATTTAAACCACTTTTATGACTCATTTAATATGGATCTGCTACATTTGTTTTTTATTTGTGTGATTAAGTTGGGAGGGGGGCGGTGTCCTTCAAAATTAATAAATATATTTTGTAGCAAAAGAAAAAAAAATGACAATTTTCCGCACCTTGAGACGCATTAGGCATATAGGGCTAGGCCTACAATTTATAGACCAGGTGCACTTAGTGGGTGATGCTGTTAGCATCACACCGACCATCTTTACTTCCTAGGACTGTACCTGGTACCCACTCAAAGCTGGGTCGACCTGGTAGCCAAAGTTTTTTTTTTAAAGCCTGGCCTGTTGCCAGGTCCCAAACCCACAGCCTTCCAATCCGCAGGCGAGAATATTTTATAGTAACATTGATTAAATTAGAAATTGTAGCCCAAACAAGTGGAAACATTCGGTATAGTTTATCAAGTCTAGAGCGGACTTCATATCATTAACTTTTTAAGCCACCTTGTATTTTAACATGTCAAAATATCAATTAAACTTCTTCATTTATCACCAGGAGAGAGAAAAGGACCGTCAAGAATTTGCACAAAACAAGAATGTGAATGAGAGAGGAAGAATGGGAATGGGTGGTGGCCCTTCTATGGGAGGTGGAGGTGGGCTTGGTTTAGGGCCTGTTGGACATCCTGTGGGTGTCAATCCTCAGATCCTGCAGCAGCTGGGCATTGAAGGACCCATCACTAGCACAGTGTTTGTGGCAAATGTGAGTATAGCAGTTGTGTTTGTGTGTTTATTTAACCTTTAGCACCCCACAGTCGAGTATACTGGACTTCCGCCGCTTATCCCGTAGCGTCCCACAGTCGAGTATAGTCGACAACCTTATATGGTCGGGAAAATACGCAATTAAACGGAGCTATGCGTTTGACGTCACTTGAAAGCTATAAATAACTATTCTGGAGTGGTTTCACTTCCTCTTTGTCTTGTTTTGATTGCTAAGAGACCGGGAGCAGATTTGTGTGAACGATTTTTCTGAGCCAGTACGATTTTGATCACCATCTTTCGAAATGGAAGCCATTTATTCTGAAATTTTCATGGATTCTGACTCTGACGAGGAGATTTTGCCTGTTACTGCAGCCGATATTAGTCACGAAGTTGATATGTCTGGAGACGTAAGTGAAGTTTCCAGTGTGTCATATTCTTCGGATGAGGAAATTGAGGTGGTAAGTAGTCGTGCTCCCTCTGGTTACAACCATTCTTGGCTTCGCGACTTCTCTGAAGTTGTGGGACCTATAGGCCTACCTGATAATATTAGTGAGGTCGACATGTTTCGTCTGTTTATTACAGATGATATATTGAACATGTTGGTGACCGAGACTAACCGTTACCAGGGGCAGGTTAGGGCCAAGAAGGGGGCAGACGCTAGTTTGTCCCATTCTTTCAAGAAGTGGAAGGAAGTCACAGATGATGATATGAGATCGTTTATTGCTGTGACGCTCCTTATGGGACTTGCACCTCGTTCCTCATATGACTTATATTGGACTACTGAAAGCCTGCTAGAGATGCCTGGGTTCAGGGAGATTATGAGTAGGAACAGGTTTCAGGCTATCCTGTCTTTCCTGCACCTCGCGGACAACACAACTGCTGTACCACGAGGGAACCCTGGGTATAGCAAAGCTTTCAAGATTAGACCATTTGTTGATGCTCTTCTTCCTCTGTTCCAGAGGCATTTCACTCCCTCTAAGGAACTCAGTGTTGATGAAAGCATGATAGCTTTCAAGGGCAGGACTAATCTGATGCAGTACATGCCGATGAAACCCTCTAAGTGGGGTATGAAGGCTTGGGCGCTGGCTGACTCCAAGACGGGCTACCTCTGGAATTGGCAGCTGTACCTTGGGAAGGAAGACACCCCTGACCCTACCCAAGGTTTGGCACATAGAGTTGTGACTTCCTTGGTTGCCCCTCTGTATGGAAAGGGTCATGTTGTGTACATGGACAATTTCTTTTCCTCTCCAGTCCTTTTCAAGGAGCTTGCCGTAAATCAGACGGGCGCTTGTGGCACACTGCGATCTAATCGCAGAGGAGTACCCGCAGCTGTCAAGGCTGCAAAACCTAAGGTTGGTGAACACCCCATCACTGCAAGAGATGATAACCTTCTCTACATTTCATGGTGTGACAAGAGGCCTCTCAATTTGATAACAACTGCACACGATGACAACACCTTTGAGAATCACGTCCGATCCAAACATCATGTTGCCAATGTGCGGGTCGTGACTAAGCCATGTGCTGTAGAGTCCTATACTCGTCATATGGGAGGTGTGGACCGTCTTGACAAGCAACTAACATGCTATTTGTTAGCCCACAGGACCTGCAAGTGGTGGAAAAAAATTTACTTCTATCTCTTAGAAGCTTGTTTTGTGAACTCGCTTGTCCTGTGGAGGGCCAAATATCCTGGCCGAGTCAAGGCGGAGAAATTCCGTGTGGAGATTGCTCGTGGGCTTCTTGCTTTGAACCAGCCTAGAGCCAGCAGCAGCTTCCATGGTAGAAGAGCCAGTGATCCAGCTGCTAGAATATCGGCTTCACACTATCCTGCTCTCAATCCAAAGCGATTGAAGACTGGCAAACATGCACTTGGTGACTGTGCGGTGTGCTCAGACAGACATAAAAAGCGTCACCAAACGACATATGTCTGTGCCACTTGCCATGTTAGTTTGTGCCCTCATCCCTGTTTTGGGAGATACCATTCTTTTGTGAATTACAAGATAGATTGCTGTGAGGAGCTGCATGACTAATTGGTGAGTCTTTATGTTTGTACTGTTTTTTTTACATTTTTCCCATTTCACTCTGTCCTCACACATCACCTATCAAACATACACCAACAAAACTCATATCAATGTATGCATAAATCATTTCTTTATTTCAGTTTAAATAATTATGAAAAACTATTCATAAACAAAAAAGTTATTGTGTTTTCCATGTTTCCTCCATAAAAAACGCGAAATGTGAAAAAATAAGGTGGGAGGCAAGGGAAATAATTTGAATTTTTATTGTGGGGTGCTAAAGGTTAAACTATTCTTCTAAAAATTTTAATGTTCAAATGGTGCAGTATATTCACTGTGTCCTGCGTCTGTTTAAGGTTCACTGGTGGTAAGCTCTGGTTGTTGGTCCACTTGTGGACTTTGGTATTGTTCCAGAACTTTACATCTGTATGCACATTTGTTTTACAGATTGGCTTATTTGTTTGCAGACTGTTGGCTCCTCGTCTCTCAGGCAGATGCACTCTGACTCGAAGGGATAGCATCCCACACAGAGAACCGCATGTCCAACCTATGCAAAGCTTAAATAATAATTATTTTTACCTGTACATAGGTAATCTTTTTTGCACACACACAGTTGTAGAATGTTAGATTATTAATACTTGTGCAAACATTGACTGAAAAACATTATATTGTTTCATTAATTGATAAAAAATCTTTTTTGACACATCAAATTGTGATTTACAGCTAGGCTGTGAAATCTGCACCTTTTGACTTAACACATTTGATGTCAGCAAACTTCAAATCTGTTACCTTTTTTCAACATCTTGTTATGGAGACAGCGTCTTTATTCTCTCTCTCACCACCACCTGCACATGTAGTTGCCGAGAAAACACAGATGGTGGAATTGATATTTTTAATTTGGTTATATTTTCATATCCTTAATTTAACATGTTTTTATTCCATTTAGCTGGATTACAGTGTTACTTGGTGGAAACTAAAGGATGTTTTCAAGCTCGCTGGCAATGTCATCAAGGCCGAAATAAAAGAGGACAAAAATGGAAAGTCCAGGGGAATGGGTGTTGTTACTTTTGAGCACCCAATGGAAGCAGTTCAAGCAGTGTGTATCCTTTTAACAGAAAACCTTTAATTGAATAAAACTTGCAATACCATACTGGTCATCAGTGCCCTGTATAGCTTTTTCTAGTGCCCATTTTAGGCTGTGTTGATCTGATGGGGATTCAAACTTAGGATCACATGCCACTAGCCATATATGCTCAGGGCTTCCATGTCTATGCTAATTTAGTAGTAGTAATTGTAGGCAAGGTTTCAACTTCACTGCAAATAGGTAACCACCATAACTGTTGTGTTCTGGTGCCAGTAAACATCCAACAAAATGCTGTTAAGAAGCATGTTTACAAATATTTGACTTGTTTTTTTCCTCGAATGACAGTGCAAAGAATAATGTCATAATTGTATTAATCCTTATGTTCATGTAAATGCAATCATGACTTGATGTCACCATCGACACTTTGCTTATCTGTCATAACATCTACTGTTCGTGACAAATCCTGTCGTTAAGAGAATTTTTGGATGAAAGGTTGTTCACTTAATGTAGAATATTCCTAGAGGCACAAGGCATGGCCCTTAACTAATATAGCTATGTTTAATGGACAACTGCTGTACGAGAGAAACATGATTGTGCGTGTTGACAAAGGTGGGGAACAGGACAAGCCGAGACTACCAAGTAAGTTAACATTGTGTCATCTTATTGGCATGAAAGTGTATTGATATTGCTTATTTTGTCTATGTTCTTTCTGCTTCACCTCAATGGCTAGTAAAATGTATCAAGTGTCTTACCAGATGGAGTAAGGTTAAGGTGTTCATATCTCTTCACAGATCTCACTTCTTGGTGATCTCAGTTCTTTTGGTGATATCCCTCCATGTAGCAGCATGATTTATCTGGGTCTAATACCGCCTATTGTATGTATGATCGCTCTTGTCGTCTGATACTCTCTCATGCTTTTCTTATCACATGACCAAAAAAGTTGTTCTAGCAGTTGTGTGGTGTTTCACATTCATTATTTTTTTTAAGTCAATTGGGCTTCCAAAGTATATCTGCCCTTAAGATCCTGTCTGATTTCTTCTTTGGCTTGTTACATAGAGTTCACTGCTATATAGCAGAACGTAACATTTTAGTGCTGTCTTCTGACATTTATTTACAGCGACTGGTTAAGGTATTTTTTAGCATTTCTGAAATGCAGCTTTGGTATGCTTACCGTGTCTTGACGTGCATCTTCTATCTAATGTTAAGATTTATCCCAAAAATTTGAATATGTTGACTTGTATTGTACCCTCTGTTGTCATACCACCTTGCGGTATTATCTGTTACTTTGAATAACCACCGCATCTGTATTCTTGACATTCAAGGATACCTTTTTTGTGTGTGCTTTGCTACTACAGGTGTTGCAGATCTTGCGCTCTTTCAACTGTCAGCACTGCGTCAACTGCATAGTGCAGAATGTTAATATCTTTCAACTCTTATTAATAAAAAATATATGTTAAATAATTTCTAGGTGGTCTGAAGTCAATTGGTATGGGTCTTGGTTCAGGAGGTGCTCCACTGACAAACATTGGTCAACTTGGAGGTGGTAAGTTTCATTCACTCGAATACATTGGATGAGTAATGTACAATGTGTTAGTATCATCATGTGCTTATCTTTCCACTGCTGCACACTTCAGCAGTAGAAATGGCACGTTTACCTGCTAAACCCAGTGCACTTTTGTAAATACCACAGTATTATATACCTTGCTTAATTGATAGAATTTGTAAAATATCCCCTCTCCATTATTTTATAATGAATACAAATTTGTGTACATGTTAGCGTATTTTTAGCTGTACCATTTATTATATTTACAATTTTGACAGCTATGGTAAAAACAAAATGGACACAAATTATGTCAAAGTATGTATTGTAATCAGGAAGTTCTTATAGATAAAATCCTTTTGTGATAAGCACATTATACATTGGTGGGTTTGCGAAAATAATTCAAACACTACTTAATTAAAAAAAATAAATAAATAAAAATCAATTGTATGAAATGAATGAAAATGTAACCTCACCTCACCTTTCTGAGTCCTGTACCTACAAGAATGGTGCTGAATATAAGGGGCGTCTCCTCCCATCAACTTCAGGAGTCTGATTTTTTCCCTGTCTGTTTTCCCTACTTGGACCTGTTTGATCCTCGCAAGGTTTGACTTTTACTAAAAATCTGTCCAAAGAACTTTGCTTCTGCCTTTCCCTCGAGATTTTAGGAAAATATGACAGTGTCTGGTCATTGCTTCTTTGCAAAGTTTTTGACAATTACCCATTTGACAAACATTTCTTTAAATAAAATAGTGGCGTGAGTTGCTGTTGACTGGCATGCAAGTCATATAGAAAGCACAATATGTGTGTCTTAAACAGGACGCATGAGGTACCATTGTATTGTAAAAATAAATATACAGCTGAACATATTTTTGTTGCTTTATTACATTACCACTGTTTACTTTCTTCTGGTTATTTAATGTGATCCTATTTTTTTCAGGACTTGGATTAGGAGGCAGTGGTCTCTTGGGGATGGGTGGCCTTGGTGGTGGTGGTTATGGAGGATCAGGGCTTGGTCTCCTAGGGGCAGGAGTTGGTGGAGGAGCTGATATGGGGCTAGGTATGGGCGGCCTTGGAGGTGGATTAGGCAGCGGGCTGGGAGGGTTGGGACTAGGTGGTTCGGGTGGTCATGGTGGGGGTTCAGGTGGTATGGGCTATGGTGGTGGAATGGGCGGGTCAGATCTTGGCCTAGGTGGGTTGGGTGGATCAAAAATGGGCGGGCTGTCTGACAACTATCCTGGGCTTGGAGGTTCAAATTATAATGGAAGTGGCAGTCTGTCAGGTCTTGGTGGCCTAGGACCGAGTCTCAGTTCATTGTCATCAGGAATGGGTGTGGGTGGTGACAGGCTAGGTATGAATGATATGGGTATGAGCAGGGATAGAATGGGCATGGATAGGTTAGGTGGGCTAGGTGACAGGTTGGGTGGGCTCGGGGATAGAATGGGTGGGCTGAGTGATAGAATGGGGGGTCTTGGTGATAGAATGGGCGGGCTGGGTGATAGAATGCCAGACAAGATGAGAGATCATTACGGCAACATGGGCGGCAGAGATGATGGGAACAGGAGAACAACTCGTGCTGACAACTGCACACTTGTAGTGAAAAATGTAAGTTGCACTTTCAAAATTTGATCTGAAATTTTAACATATTATTTTAATGTTTATAAGCTCAAAATATGAAGGCATGAGCCATTCATTACCAGGGGTATTGAAGGGCTAATTTGTTGATGCTGGGTTGTCTAAATTTGAGGTCTTGCTTTGCTAATAGCTTCTGGTTATTTCCTTCCCTTCCCCTTTCTGATTTATCCAGTGAAGACTTGTGATAGCTTCCTTTATAGATTTATTTTGTTTACTAGCTGTACCTGGCCACGCGTTGCTGTGGCGTAATTTGGCTACATGGAAAATAGAGAACATAGAAATGTGTCTTCGCTTCACGCTAGCGATGTACAGTGCAACAGCTAAACCCCTAGCTAATAAAACTTTGAGTGGGTAAGGCAGTTACTGTAACTTAAATCTATCTCAGTAAACAGTTTATTGTAACCACCCATCCCCCAGTTCACATACTACTTTCTCCTTCATCGAAGTAGTTGGAAAAATTACCCTAGTGAAAAGCAACGAAAAGAGGAAAAATACACCACAATTACGAAATGAGCACATTTGCTAATTGCCGTAAACAGCCCTGCACGCGTTGATACAATAGAAAGTGAATTGAAAGGAAAATCGCTTTAACAAAATGTAATTATATTGGATCATTGTGCCGGTAATTTAACATTAAAAAAGTGTTTACTGAAGTGCTTTTGGGTAAACAATGCTCATTGTTCTTCCGTCTGGCGCGTACACAAATAAATTAGAAGGTTTTCTGACGCGTGAACAGGCCACATATAGCTGTCCATGTAAAAAGCTTGGATGTTCCAAACGTAGTCCACACACCTGTAGGGATTGTCCCTGTGATATGTTTATGGTCATTGCAAAGGCGAGTCGCACCGGAAACTGCAAGCATCTGAAGTCAAATGGCATGTCTGTTGGAATCATTGGGATGCGTGGCAAAAGTATATTCTCGCCCTTAAATTTCCCATTTAAAATTGTACCTTCGATGATATTGAGCATCAGCCTTTTCACTGAAAGCCTGGTACCATTGCAAAGACGTGGCGGATTGATGTTTCTGAGAAGAATGATGGGCACGCCAATTTTCACGGTTAAAATGTGGATTGGATGGGAAGCAAGTTGTTAATATTATTGCAAATAATGTGCGTATTTGCTGTGGTCGAGCAGTATTCGAAGCATCAGCGAGAGAAGTGTCCCAATGTGCATGATTTTCAAGAAGATTTAATTCTTGGCAACCTTCACGGTAAGTAGCACATACTTTACCATAAACTGTTCTCAAGTCCTGGAAGGATGTGGGTCCATGTTTGTTGATTAAAAGTAATCGCAAGAAAAAGCATTCTGCATTTTTGGGATGAACAGTGAACAGACGGCCTAAAATATCAGTAGAATATAAATTAGGATGTCCTTCAACTGCTTGACCTTGCTTGCGACGTTGAAACTTTTTAGCTGATGCATTCCACGTGTAGAATGTGTAGTGTCTTTGCAAACATATCATCTTGACACAATGAGAAAAATGCAGTTAGCATGGTTGGCGGTGGTAACAATGCTCGTGCATGTGCATTTTCTGTAGTGAAGTACACGCGCTGTCCATTTTCAAGGTGCACTGCCAAATGAACAACTGCTTATGTGTCGTTCATGAATTGGAAATGACAAAATGCGCCATACTGCTTCATTGCTACTAATGTAGCGCCCCAGCTGATATTGCTCGACTTCGTCGATAGATGCAGCTGCATGTCCCACTCCAAAGACTGCCATATCGCTTCCTTTGTTGACATATTTGCAAATGTACTTTATTGATTTCACCGAATTGCAATACTCAACATTGATGTGTGCTTTGTACGTCTTTGAGAGTAACGGTGAATACGGTACAACCCAACGATTATCATCATCAACATCATTGTTTCGCACTTTTAAAATGATTGATTTGCCGCCATCTTCAACTGATCGTCGACGATAGAGAGGATATCCGTCATTGCCAGTGATAGTTTCGGCATGCATGTCTTTTGGGTATTTTCCATCAGATATGCATGGTGAATTATTGTTTAGTAAGCCGCATGGACCATGAATCATGTTTTTGGTGACGACTGCAAATAAGTCTGGATCAATGTTGACATCTGGTATTTCTGCTGAGATAACCTGATCAATCTGATCTGGTGTGATTTTGTTGATGATCCAAATCAAAATGTGTGCATGTGGCAATCCTCTTTTTTGCCATTCGATGGAATACATCCAACAGCGGGTCTCTCCAAAAACACGATACTTGACAATGAAATCTATTAAAGATTTCAATTTTTGTTTACACACACGCTGTAATATCATGACGACCCGATGATAATTGTCCAGATAATAAAAGTTCTTTTATTTCATCCCATGTAGGATTGCATGTGAACGTGATAAATAAATCTGGACAGCCATGTACGCGAACATATGTCAGTGCATCTTGTGCATACTCATGCATGTGTCGTGGACTCCCTGTAAATGTGGCTGGTAATATGACCATTTTCCCCAACTCATTGGGATTAACATTGCCATCATTAACAACTGCATCACGTAACTGAATGTACTCCTCTGTACGCAACTTGGTTTGATTTAATCGAATATAGAGAAGTCGCTCAGTTTCAGTTTTTGCATACATATCGACAATGTATCGGCGGAACAATTGTCGACATTTCAAGATATGATTGTTAGCGTATTCACGAACCATAAATCGATATGAATAATAATTCATGGCACTGACTTTCTTAATCATCTCCTCACGTGTTTGTGGATTTCTCAATTTGATGTTGAAATGATTTCCGTCTTCTCCTTGCCAAAATAAAACTGGATATTGCAATCCGTCATATGAGCGATGAGTTTCTGAGACTCGCTGAACATCATCATTTCTGCGATGAAGAATTATATTTCGCGAGTTGAAGTCTTCGCCAACCATAACAATTGCCACTTCATCAATTGTTGGTGCATTGTACTGTCTTTCATGTTGGCCAACTGGTGTTTTGTCAGCTCTGAGTACA
Source organism: Candidula unifasciata (assembly GCA_905116865.2). NCBI lineage: Eukaryota > Metazoa > Mollusca > Gastropoda > Stylommatophora > Geomitridae > Candidula > Candidula unifasciata. Next base: position 151,946 of record CAJHNH020002902.1, on the reverse strand, counting down.
ACTCTGTAGTCATCAGCTGGCATTTGTTGAAGAGCAGTTCTGAACAATCTAATTAATTTGTTGTGTTGATCAAATAAATTTTGTAAAGCAGCAACTATGTCTCGTTGTGTCCCCTTATTGAATCGACAACTTTGATTAATTTGTTGATCAGTGTTCCCCATGAAATAAATCCGAAGAAATTTGTAATCTGCGTCGGGCAGTGGTAGTAAGGAGCCATCACGATGATAAATCTGGCCTTGCACTTTAAATGTCGGCATGTAATTCTCGCGCACAATATTCGTTGCACCGAATGATGTCATCTGGAAACACAAATTGTATTTGACAAAATATTTGATTTTTTTTTTCAAAGTTGCGTATCCTTTACAGAAATTGACAATGGAAATTCAAATTTACATTCAGAAAGATATTTAATGCTACATTAGAATACTAGAAATTCAACAATCATGATAAAAAGACAAAAACAGTTGATAAAACAATTTCACTAATGCGGGTGACAAAGAAGAGGTTTAAAACTAAAATTCCTTTCACATATGCACCAATTAATAAAAGTTATAACTACAGATAAAAAGAGTAATGAAGACATCTTGAAAGAAACTGACTCACGAAGAGAGCTGATTGTCCACATCAGAAAGAGACAAATCTACATTCTTTGGTCATGTGATGAGAAGGAGAAAATGAGTACATCGTGACTGTAGGAAAGTTGGAAGGGAGGAGAGGCAGAGGGAGATTGAGAGAACAGATGCAGGACAGTTTGACATCAAGGCATGGAAGATCATCTGTGTCGAGTTGATTGAAAGTACACGAGACAGAAGGTTATGGATAGACATGAATACCAGTGCCACACGGCATTGGACTTTAAGAAGAATATTTATTTAACATAAAACAATTTTGAAAAAAATAACTGATGTAAAATATGTTACAAAATTCTGTGATTGTTTATATTTTGAATAGTAAAACATGACGTGCCATCTTTTTAACACATTCTGTTTTCATTTCAAACATTACTATTCTGTTTGACAGCTTCCATATAGTGTCAACTGGCAAACTCTGAAGGAGCATTTCCGGGATTCAGGTAAATTTCTAATTCTAATGGAAAAATAAAATACATACTGTTGTCACGCTATGTGATCAGCAATGATGAAAGTTGGACAAGGAATTTTGTATCACCAAATACAGATCTTAATTTTAATGAGGATGGAAGAGTCCCAGTGAACATTCCTTGATCTATCACATACGAGAGTGAACCCATTGACTTTTTTCCTTGTTTTTGGATGATACTTTCTGGCAACACGTGACGGAGAAATCCAACTTTCATGCGCACCAGTTGCCACCCACAAAAGGAATCTCGCCCTCAACGGATAAAGCCACAGGGAATCATTTTCCAGAGATTTCCTCTAGGGCGTCGTCTAATTATGTCTGCTGTGTGCATGGATAAGCACTGCAGGTACACCAAGCAAAATCCTGGAGTGTCTTACAAAGACAATCTGTGCAAGAAGGTGAAAAGGAACATCAACAATGCTCATCTTGCTAAGTGAACTGGCAAACAAAGGTGAAATATTGGCGCTAGATGAAGAGTAGACCTATTTTCTACAGTGTCTCCAAGTTCCTTCTTATTCTAACCACTTGTTTACAAGTAACAAAAATTTTTCTATATTGTATTTTTTTTTTTCTCTTTTGAATGCTCAGAAGCCCAGGTATAGGAGATAGGTTAAGGGCCTCAGGTCTGGTAGGCTTAAGAAGAATTCAGCCAATGAGCAGTAGTACATTTACTAAGTCTTCTTTTGTTGGTATTCTCTCCTTGCTATTTCTTTATTCTAGACAGCAATACAAAATCACACCTTCCCTAACTCGGTCAAATGAACTCTGGTCTCTTAAATAATTTGTGTGCCCTTTTTGAGAATATGGACATAATTTAATTATAAATGAGCATATTAATGATGACTTGAATTTACGTTAGCAGAGGTGTGTGATTTGTGTTTATTATGCTTTGAACAAATTAAATGCTTATGATTGACACCTCTCATCCAGGTGATGTGAAGTTTGCAGAAATTGTCATGGAAAACGGAAAATCTACTGGTGTGGGATATGTGAGATTCAGCAATGAAAATGATGCTGTGAGAGCAGTCGGTATCCTTTTTAAACAAAAGACAATTTACTGTTTATAGGACGCAGCTCTTTTTTTTTAAATGTTGTTTTTACGAGAATAATCTGATAATTTGCTCTATGATTTAACACAAAACTATGTGCAAACAAAACATTGGCGGTTCGGTCTGCAGTTTTCAGTTTTATCTGATTGTAAGGTTTTAGGGTCATATCAGGTAAGGTATCACATGTACTGTTCACTCATTAGAAAAATGGTCATATGCCTTTAAGCTTTGATTTTTACTTCAGTACTCCATAAGGAAAAAATCCATGGACCTGGGAATTCCCAGGACAACAGTTCTGAAACAAAACAAAACACAAAAAAACAGCCATTTTACACAGGGGTTAATACAATTTTCAACATTTTATTTGCATGCACGACACATTTTTTGGAGATTTATGAAGATGGGTAACCAGTAAACATGATATTAGCACATAATTAAATGAATTATTTTCCACCTGAGCCTTGAAAAATGTATATAGTGACTCCCACCATGAACAAATGCTGTCAGTATGTGACCACTAGTAATAGAGGCAAATTATGTCAGCTCCCCCCCCCCCCCCTCCCCCACACCCCCTCATGTTTTGGGAGGGGGGGTATACATAAGCATACCTGATCCTTCAAAGCACTGCAGGTACAGATAGAACTAGTGCCACTAGGCTCACCGGGAACAGGCAAATGCAGAAAATACCAGTTTAGCTGCTTTAATGGGGATTAGTAATAGATGACGGTGCCAGATTCGCATCATCTCAGGGCCAAGGGATTATTAACGTACAAAGCTGCAGTTAGAGTCCTGCTGTAGTGTAGGGGCTGGCTTGCTGGCACAGGTTGTATTTGAATTTGCATTGAGGCAGACCCTTACTAAAATGGGTACCAGGTATTAAATGTTGAGGACTGTGATCATCTTTTTTTTTTTTAATTAGTGATATCAATAATCAGTGCTTAGCTAATATCCAAAATGTTGATCTGTTTGTGCCATTGCCATTCAGATTTACCCAGGGTCCAAAATGTTAGAAAAGGGGGATCGTCAGGGCCAGAGCACCCAGTCTGAGCATAGAAGATCACTAAAACAATAGAGTTGGTGATCCGTGGGCTACCAGTTAAATAGCTTTTGTTTATGCAGTAGCAGGTTTGAAGCATTTCTTTGTTACTTGCAGTGAAATAAATATTGTGTCTAAAAGATAAAATTTTTAGCAGCGAGACATATTTACCTTAACATATAAACAGCATTGAAACACAAATCAAGAGTCGAGGGCCGAAACATCAGTGTCTCGATGCATCGAAACTAATTTCCTACTGACCAGTGAGTAAGAGGAGATTATGTCTCTCGCGTCACACGGTGGTCTTGAGGATTTGTAAAGTGTTCTTGGAGGATTGTTTCCCAACTGCACACATTGTTTTTCCTGTTTTTTTTTTTTTGTCATACGTGTTTCATTTTATCCTGTTTTTTTTTTTTTTAATTGGCCCGAAAGAAATTGGTGTCTTCCTGTCTAAGTTTGGAATGTGTAAAGTGGGGCATCTGAATGAGGTGGTATATGTGGTTCCTGAGTTTTTGTATTCTATCACCGTTGAAAATTGGCAGTTGTTGGTTGAAAACATTGTTGATTTGGGCTGTAGGAATACACAATTTTCAGTTGGATATTTGAGTCCTGGTTTTGAACCGGTCAAAGATTTGAGCAGATGTGCTTTCTGTATATTCTGCATTTCGGTTCTTCCCTGTTCGGAAACAATTGGGACCATTTTGTACAGAGGTTATATGTAATCTTCAGATGTTGCCACATTTTAAGTATACTTTATTAATATGGTAGCAGTTATAACTTTTATTAATTGGTGCATATGTGAAAGGAATTTTAGTTTTAAACCTCTTCTTTGTCACCCGCATTAGTGAAATTGTTTTATCAACTGTTTTTGTCTTTTTATCATGATTGTTGAATTTCTAGTATTCTAATGTAGCATTAAATATCTTTCTGAATGTAAATTTGAATTTCCATTGTCGGTACCCTCCCATTTATTGCTTTATACCATATGGATGTCTAGATGTTCTGTCTCTCTTTTTTTTTTATTTGTTACTTTAGTGTTTTAGTATCGAGTTATGTCAAATTTGGAAGATTTGAAATTATTTTGGTCTTTTCTCTCACTAACTTGTGACAGTAAATAAAGTTTTGGTATTTTGAGGATGATTTGGTCTTTGTTTTCCAGTTTTTCATATTGTGGTTGGAGAAATTGAAGATTGGTATGGTTTAGGCAATCCCTGGTGGTTTTCCTACTCTTCTGAAAGTTCAGGTTGCTGTTGGAGATCTGTGGAGCATGATTACCTCTTGGTAACGAAAACTGCATTGTCTGCTTTATTGATCAATCTTATTCAGGCAGGTGATTCATAAATCCTTGGATCAGCAGCAGAAATTGAATTGTTACCCTGCCAAAAAAAAAAAAAATCACCACTTAAGAGGTGCGGATATTAACTCTTTCAGTACCAAGAAACGCAGCAAGAGGTGTTATTTCCCATACATTCCAACCTTTGCATCATTCTATTAACCTCTTATATTTGGCCACAAAGTACTTAAAAAAAGTCTGGCTTTTCCTGTTGTCACATCATTATCTGTTATCTGGCCTCTTCAAAAGCAAAGATTTTTCATAGTAATCAGCTCCTTCTCTTCCCCTAGGAACTCATGGACATCTTCTGGTCCTGAAAGAGTTAAAGAGAAAAAAAAAATGTGGAAGTTGGTGACCGAGGAACACTGTTTGCCAGGAGCATAATGTCATGTGGTTTGTTGCTTTGAGGTTGTGCTGATCTGAATATAGGTACAGCAGTATCTCTGCGTTAATTTGAAACTTATTGAGTGACGGTTTTTAATGTCTATGCATCTGTATTTTGGTTATTTGTTTGTCCCTGTAAGCCACAAATATGAAGGCCGCAGGTATAATTTGTCACTGATTTCTTTTGGTGTTTTGCCATGTTTGTTTTCTCGGGTTATTGAAGACTTGCTCTTCACTGATGAAAATTGACATTTTGAGAGCTTTTGAAATGAGGATGATGAGTTGACAACTAAAAGATAGTTATAGTTGTCTGGTGAATGTGATGTTGGATTATCACTCAAACATTGAATGGTGGTCTCAGCAACTCCCTTCAGTGTAGTGTCAAGGTTTAAAGCATTCTTTTGAACAGACCTTTCTTTATTTAAGTGTTTTCTGTTACCTTCTCGTTAATTGGCATTTTGTGTTGATTTGTTCCCATATTGTCTAAATTTTCTGCAGCTGCAATCAATCTGTTGTTTTCTTCGATGTTTACTTCAGTTTTTGTAGAATTTACTTCTTCATTTAATCCAGTATATTTAATGATATTTTTCTTTATTGCTGTTTTGCTTTCTTCTTTGTATTCTCTAAGCTCAAAATTGTATTGGATGTAGTCTTTAGACATTTGACAGCGACTGTTTCGTCCTCTCAGCTGCTGTCTGATTTAGAACATTTTCATATATGTTTATTTAACTATCGTCTTCTTCTTTTCTTCTGTGATCGATTGGGGTGTTGATGGAAATATAAGGTTCTCGTTTTTGCTTGTCTTTCTGTTTCTGCTGCAAAATATTTCTTTTATTGTAGGTTGTAATGCTGCCAAATCAAAAGCATTTCATTTTACAATAATTTGATTAGTACAGGATTGTGAATTCTGAGCTCCTAATTATGTCAGCACGCACTTGACATGTATTTCTAAATCTTTCTCTTTTTTTTTTATGAACTCAACCTACCTGGTTTCTGCTGAGAGTAAGTCCACTAAAAAAAAGTGTAGTGTACTTACTTACATAAATGTATATTTAGCAACTTTCTTAGTCGCACACATCATTGCCAAAAAAAAAAAAAAATTTGCAATTGCCTGGTGTATTTACCATTTTCACAATGCAGGCAGGGGGTCTTTGAGACTGAGGATTAAAAGCAGCATGGCTAGTGCAGTCGCCACAGACTAATGATAAAAGAGTTTTTTGTCCAAGATAGAAAAATCACATAGCCTTACTGGGGAACCTGAGTCTCCCACGTGGAAACCCAATGTTCTTATCCGTTTGGCCAACCACTCCTCATTTAACTTAGAAAGTCAGGCTAAATTAGACTATATTTTTCCAGAATTGTGATGGATAGTATAATACTTTCCGACATTGCTGAACAGAATTCTAATGGCTGCACTTGTCACCAGGAGGTAATGACTGGAGTTGAAGACATTTGTGGTGTTAAATGTGGACACCAGTGAAATATTGGCAAGCAGGGCGGGACACATTGTGACAGAGAAATGGTTGAAGATGTAATGTTAATGTTCAGTCACATTTCAAATCTACATATTTATATAAAATTAATGCATCAATGGTAGCTGGATTTGTTTTAAAAAAAAAATAGTGCAAACAATATTATAACAAAGCATATCAAATTTACCAGGATGTATGTTTGTTAACTCATTAGGACATATAAAGTCTAATAGAGGAACTATTTTCAGCTATTATTTTATTGGGGAAAAGGTGCAGCTTATTTTAAAATACTGAAGCTATTTTTGTTAACCAGGTTTGTCTAGTGAACACTGAAAATTCAGTGGTGTGGTACAATATGTAGTTTCTGTTCACCACTCCCTTCTATTTTTGGGAAAGCAGTTAATTTTGTGAACGCTTCTGATACATCACAAATAACTTAGCTGTGAACAAACCCTACCCTGTTATGTCTGGACTTCAGTTTACCTTGTAACCATCGGGAGCTCCCGTATAACGATATGGTTGAACAGGGTTTCTGGGATCTGTACATATGGGATTCTCACCCGAATAGTGACATTTCCTGTCACCAGGTTTTAATCACTCAGTATGAGGTTCAGCTTCATTCATTATCTGAATAGAAATAGCATTCACAGAGGAATAACTGTTTGATAGCTTGTCAAGTTTGAATCCATTGTCCTCTGGAATTTGCTTTTATGTTTTTGAAGTTATGGACTTTCTTGTATGTTCAGCTTCATCTTAAATTGGTATTAGCTTTAAATTTTATCTAGTTTTTTTATTTAAAACTACTGTTTCTTATTTTGCTGGTAAAATGGATCCTGACCTTTTGATATGAATCTCTTAGTCTGTTGCGTGAAGGTCCATTTTAATCAGGCCTGATGTCCAACCAGTGAGGTTCTGATGAAATAATCAAGTAATAAATCTACTTATTTCAGTTGTGGTTTGTAAATTTCTTCCAATTCATTGTCATGTGCTGTCTAAGTTGTTGTGCACGTGACTAGTCTAGGTGTAATTTGTTACTTGGCGGAGATCATCTCGGGTGTTGGACAGTATGTGCAGTTGAGAAGCTAAGCAGTGCACTTGTGATTTATACACCTGACTTCTTCCTGTGCTTATTGACTTCTGTGAAGTTACTCAGGTAAGCACTAGTTTTGGTTGTTGAGCTTTGAACATTGTTGAGTCATTTCAGTTTTGCTATGACTTGGGTTTGTTAACAAAGTGCTCGGTTAAGTTTGCAAGCAGGTACAGACGGTGAAAATGATGCTGTTTTCCACAAACAGGATCTTTCATTGTACTGGGATGTCCCAGGTTTTCACAGGGACAAAGTCCACATTCAAGGTCTTTCATTGTTACAGGATGATCGAACAGATTTTTGAAGAAAAAAAAGGGTCTATTTATAAGATGGAATATTTGCAGAACAAGGTATGGAATTTCTTCAGATGTAACACTGGTTTTTTCCCCCTTGGTGGTGTTATCCATTTGTGGGGTTGTCATGCAGAAATAACAATAACCACATTTCCTGGTTCTTCTGTTTAAAATGCTTGCCAAAAACTCTTGTTCGTTGAGGCTTTTTTGGTAGAAGACTTGTTGACAGCAGGGAGGTTGCGATTTATTTCACACAACAGGACATCTCAACGGTGGTGTTTGTAAGTATGATTTCTCTTGAGCTTTTTTGTATTTTTTTTCACCATTCCGGTCTTCCTAGTTGAAGAGCATTTTGTGTCATGTGTGTTGGTTGAGACTGGCTGTTGTCACGTCCGTTATGGTTTTCTTGTCAGTTCAGTTGATTTGTTTGTCATGCAGATGAGTGGTTGAGCTGTTGTTCGTTTCCCCATTGTTCGGGCAGTTTTTCAGCATGTTTTGTATTACCACGTTGTGCAGATTTAGGATAGTCTCATCCTGGGACTTTGTTGTTACTGTATTACCTGCTGAGGTGTTGACATTCATCAGTGTTGATCCAAGTTTGTTTTGATTGTCACCATAGTGATGTGTCCAGTACTTTTTTGCATTTTCGGCCATGTCAGCTGCTGGTATATCAAATTGGGTGATTTGTCATTTTAGTAATTAGCTTCACATTTCACTTGTCGCCAGCGATGTGAAATAAATTGCCATTAAACATTTTAACAAAATGGCTGGTATTTTAATTATTATTAAAGCCACACTTAAATCACTGACTTTTAGCAGACTTACTAATGTTTATCATCAAGTAATGGGAGCCGCAGTTGCCTATCTGGCTGGGTGGTCATGCGTTAGAAATATTCTTTGAGGTGGGAATAATTTTCATTGCCATGGTTCCCACTGAGGGTTTCAGGGCCCCATTTGGGGGTCGGGGGACAAATCCTCTGCCCTCTAGTAAGCATATTGTAAAATGGAATAATTAGATAATTAGGAGTTTGCTGAAATCAAATGTTTCGGGTTGAAAGGTGGAATAGCAGTCTAGCACAACATGCCAACCACATCTTTTATGGAATTGTTCTGGTCTTTCACAGTATGTTCTGAGAACTTAAATGTATCACCCGCCAAATGCGGAATATGGTCCCCAAGTATAGGGCTGGCAGTAAGTACACATAATACGCCCTATGACATGAAAACATTTGCTGTATATTTTGTTTTTAAATGTTTTCCTATTTATATACTCTAATATTGGACAGTTTAGCCGCACTCAATGGTCAGTAGAACCATTGGCATACTATGAGGGGAATATTTGAGAATCACATGTAAGCCAAAAGGAGATATCTCCTAGGTTTCTACAGAAAATTCAGCCCATGAAGTGGCTGTGTTGTGTTGGCGCATACACTGACTAAAACATTCCAGTCTAATCCAAATTAGCTGGGGCCCCCACAAAAAAATATCTTCCTAAGCCGGGCCACTTGAGATAAAACTACATGAGTAGGACAGCCAATGGTGATCTTATATCACTGACCGTATTTGATACTTCTGACATGGAGAGCAAGAAAAAAATGTAACCAGTTCTGTTTTCACAGGTGCAGCCTGAAACATTGGTTGAAAAGACAACTTACTAAAGGTAGGTCATGTTACACACAAAAGGTTACTTAATTCTAATTGCATATTGTTAGATAAGGCCAGAGAGGCTTAGAGGTTTGGTGTTCTTCTATTGACCTAAGGACATCAGGATGTGGATTTTTAATAATTAAAAAGAACCAGAAGGTGCTATAAAGTTATTGCATATCCTTTGCAGGATGCTACAGAACCAACCCTAGCATTTTTTGTTTGACTTTGTGATTTTACTAAGCTCCCAGTACCATTATCAAAATCAATGAAAAGTGATCTGCTCTTGCTAAATAGCCAGCAGCTTCAATCAAACTGGGTATCTCAGAATTATAGAGCACGTTTATGGCGCCTAAGCCACAGACAAGAAGGGGCTTTACAACCACTGCAATTTGTGTTTTTGATCACAGCCCAGCCTTTTATTTAAAAAAAAAACATAGACAAGAATAGTAAAACTGCTTGTATGGTGGAGCAAAAACAAAATTAATAAGAAATTGATAAATGTAATGCTGAGTGAGTGTGTTTCTGCTAAGATCTATATATAAACACGTGTGTGTGTATATATATAAATGTGTGTGTGTTTGTATGTACATATATATATGTGTGTGTATATATATTATCAAAAAGAAGTCCTTTGCGGAATATCATTCATCATAGAATTCAAAGAAATACAGTCAATGCTAAATTTGCATGTTAGATTTTGTTCTCGCTTGTCATCAGTGTTTGTCTTAAAATTCGCTGCCTTAAACAGTGGCAGTACATTTGTCCATGTCATGAAGAACCAAGGTGTAATATTGAAGAAGAATCTTGATTTTAGTTTTTTTTTTAAACCGAAAAAATTTTTAAGGGCTGTATCTGGATGGTGGCTACAAGTATTTTCAGAAGCTTGTATTGTTTAATTGTGATAACTTTGTATAACTTTTTGACAGTGATATTCACTTGGTTAAGACAATCTCCTTAAAATCCTAGTATGTTTCAATGTCAGTATTCATCCGATGATGTAATTGCGTTTGTGCCCATCTACAGCAGGGCTGTGATTTTTGCACCTTTTGGCTGTCACAAGGCATTTATTGACAGGGTTAGCCTGCCTGGTTAGTCCTGTGACATTGCAGTCTCATTGTTATGTGATTATCTTTGTTTCCTAGGTCACAGGAGTTAAACATTTAATAAGCTGTGTATTTAATGAGTCCGTGGTAGCACTGTACCTAGCACTTAGCACACTGGTGGCCATAGTTCAAAACTGCATTGAAACACATTTTGGATAAAGAAACAAGGGCTACCAGGATACTCCAGCCTAAAATAGGTATTATTAAACTCATTGGAAGTAAAGGTGATCAGCGTGATTTTTTCAATGCATCTTTCAAATGCAAGTGGATTTATGAAAAGTGACTAGCGCCATATGTTTAATGCATGAAAGGGGTCCTTTAATATATACTCATTATTTAGGAATATTGACTGATGTCAGAGAGAGGGCATATTTTAGCAAGACAGAAATACCCGCAGAAGTGGTTAGATTGATAATTTGTCACTCTTTTCTACGGTTGATCATAAGTTCCAAAAGAATTTTATTAAAAAGTAATTATTTCTGAAGTTATTTTACAAATACTTTACTTTCTCATCTTCAGTTGCCAGCCTCTGACTGCTCATGTGTTTCAATCAGAAGCTGATGTGATTCAGGAAACAAATCGCTTATAAAGGTACAGTATTTTCCTGTTTTCTAATTTTATTAAGGTTTATAAATATCAATTTATTTACTGTGTGGGTACTTTATTAAAGATAAAGCATGTGATAGTTTAAATGTGATAGTGCACTGATTATATGCACATTTTCTGGGCTTTAACACTTTCACCCTGTAGGAATGTTTGAAAAAAATGACCTTTTTTCCTTCAAATTTCTTTAAAAATATATCCAAATAATTCTGTGAAACTACCATAAGAAACTAGAAGAGAAAAAGAACCAGAAGATATTTAGAGTCCTGGTCAGTTTTTTTTAAAAATACTTAGGGGATTGAACCCCTAGACCACCAAAGAAGACAAGCAGGTGCCGAGTCCTCTCCTGTGGTTTTGTGTGTGTGTGGGGCAGATTTCAGGCCAACAATTTTTTTAAAATGTTATTTTTGCCAGTCACTGAATGTCTAGAGCGGGAAGAGGTATTTTTCTACATGAAAGGAGACAATCAGTTAATACAAACAGAGCAAAGAATATGATTTCCTTCCCTTTGACCACATTTTTAAAAGTGTTGTGTTTTTAGTCACTGTGCCCCAAAGTGAGCAGTGTGACATAACAATAAAATTGTGACATCTTTATCTAGAATGTTTTACCATAATTTTTTTCCAACCCCAAATATATTTTTAAAACAATTTGTTTTAGGTAAAGATAATAATGACCGCAGTTGCAGCAGGTACCAAAGCTGGAAAAACCGCTTTCTCTTTTATGTGAGAGAATTATAAGTATTTTTTTAGGTGATGCTTTTAAAAAAAATGTGTGTGGGATACCTAATGTGGTGTAGCTCTGGAAATTTATGTCCAGACCTAGTAGTATTTAGTTAAGACATTCATTCTCCTTAAGGGTGTTTGTGTGTTTTTATTTAAACACAGTTTGCTGATTTTTATCTGGCTCCAACATTTGGGCGACATTTATTTTGGCTCCACAATTTTAAATAATTATGCTGCCATTTTGTTACGACTTGTCATGTTTTGTTCCCCACAGGGAGATTCAGGAAGACTAGTCGGATGGTGACAAATGGATGTTACTAAGGGATCAATACGGAAGAGCAAAGTACCATATCCCCTTGACTTTCAGTGAGCACATCATGAATTGGCTGTCCCTTGTTTTGCAAGCCAGTGTTAAAACAAGATCTGAGAGCCAAACAGATTTGCATGGTGACGCCAGCTTAATGTAATTTTGTTTTACAAAAAAACAAAAAACAAAACATTAAATATTGAATTGTACTCATGCATACTTTTTTCTTCAATCTATTATGATTGACTGCAATTGTGTCTGATTATTGTTCCCAAACAGAAGATTCGTAAAAAAAATATTGAAGGTATTTCAGTGCTTAATATATGGGGGGGGGGGGGGGGGGGGGGGGGGAGATAAGCTTGTTCAAGCAATATACCCGAAGAATGCAACGTAACATACAGTTTCTTTTAAAGAATTGAAACATGGTTTTGACAATAATACTTTTATTTAATATTACACAATAGTGGGATTCATCACAAAACAAACAATATATAATTAAAATATGTTAATTTTTTTTTTAGATGTTGCTCATTGTAAATTTACACCACTCAGTTACACAATTCTTAAAGCTGATAAATAAATAATGTGTACCAACATATGTGGACGAAGATAGCTATTGTGTAAAGCCTGCATAGATAAATCTATCAGAACAAAATATTTTAAAAATCACTGTCCTGCTTCTTTAATATCTTGCTCTGCCACTGCTTTGTAATAAGTTATCCCCTAGTTTACAACCGGTGAACGAGAAGACGAATTGCTCAAAATATATGTAGTGGATAGCACATGGCTTGAAACTAACAATTGCAGAGCCTGGATGTCTCAGGGGGAAAGTTAGGGGTCTGGTCAGGTAGACCAACAAAGAAAAATAACATCAGAGAAACTCTACAACAGCACAATGTGTCTGATCGAGGAGGCAAGAAGCAGAAACCCCCTTAAACAGCCGAACCTATAATTTGCGGTCTAAAAATTTGTATAGAGCCAATTCTGATGTATACAAGTGAATCATGAACAGTCAGTAGAAGTTATGTGAGAAATATTTTACTTAGTCCTCACTGTACCATTAGTTTTTCACATGAAAAAAGAAAAAAAAATTTTGCACACACGTTTAAAGTGTCACTCTCATGTAAAACAAGAATATTCAGTACAATATTTTATTGCAAACTGAATACATAATTATGCAACTCCTATAAATATGTGTCTTGCAGCAAGTCTTGCAGGCTGTTGCTATTTGTACTATGCTATATAAATAGATAGTGATACTGAATACAAATACCTCTCACTGCTATGTTATGTTCTATACAGATTTCTATTACTGCTTCTACTATTACAAGTAGAAATCAGTGCTTTTTTGTGAGATATCAAGACCTTTCCTTGTGTTTTGGGAAATATCCTAAATAATGCCTATCTCCATAAATCTTTTCCAACGGCTATGTGTTCCAGTTTTGTATTATTTTATAACCACACACAAAGTGAAATATTGCATTCATATTTAAAAAATCAACTCTTATAAAAAAAATCTAACCGAAGGACAATATGAAGGCAAGAAATGATACAAGTGGGATGATGGCACCAAGTGATAGATGAAAGCAGTCTCAGAGAATGTACAATCAAGACAAGAAGAAAGCATTTTGAAGATCAAATACAACAAATTTTTTGTGTGAAGACAACAGACTGTAGCCAGCCCATACAAAAAAATTGTGTAATAGGTTGTCTTTATATCTTAGCCTCTGCTGAAACGTTTAGACACACATAACAACATTACCCTGATATCCATTAATACCGGCTGTATTCCATGTCCGCTTTTACTACAATTAATGGAACTTCAGTGCAGAATCCACCAGGGACCAAGAAATGGTTCTTCTTATCAGAAATTCCTTTTATCCAGATAATAATGCAAGCAAAGAAAATTGCCGGGGATAAACAAATTTTTCTTCACAAGCATAAATTTGCCTTAACTCTTTGAGTCCCAAGGAACACATCATACACTCATAGGTTCCTATCTAGAAACGCATGATGCGCCAATTTTACATCTCTCTTTACTAATCCTTGGGCCTGTGATCCTAAACCCAGTGGGGCTCAAAGAGTTAATTAATCTGCACTGTACTGATTACATGTAAATAATAAGAATGTTGATATGTTCAGAATGGCGGGTACAGTGCCACCGACTGTTGGTAGTTGTGGCTAATTAGGGATGTTTTCTTCAAAGTCGGAGTGTATCTGTCTGAGAGATGGGGAACCAAGAGTTCTGCATGTCCAAAGTCCAGAAGTGGACAAACAACCAGAACTTTCTGCTGATGGTGAAGAAAAACAAGAAATTGAGTCTTTCATCAAAAAGAGTTTGTGCAGACCACAACAAACTTTTGCTTTGTATATACACTTTGTCGGCGTCTGTGGCTTAGGCGTTGCAAACATGCTTTGTAATGCCAGGGTGCCGGGTTTGATTCCAGCTGCAGGCCTTGGTTTTGATAGCGGTATAGAGAAGCCGGCCGTCCAGAAAGCAAAACTTGCCTAGAAAAACCACAACAGCCAAAAAATGCTGGGGTTCTGCAACGTACTGTAAAGGATACGCAGCTAACTTGACGCTCAGCAGAAGTTTAGTAACCTGCCAGCCCAAAGGTCTAGGGTTCAAATCTACATCGAAGGACATTTTTCCACCCTTTCAAAACTGACACTGGCTACCAGGTCAACTCACCATAAATTGGGGGGGGGGGGGGGGGGGGGGGGGGGGGGGGGGGGGGGGGGGGGGGGGGGGGGCATTCAACTAAGTTGTTGAAAAATAGGGGTCGTTGTTGCAGACCAGAGAACCCCACACTCGCCTAGAAAGATTGATAATACAACTGCCAGATGTTCATTTACTAGGCCTCTGCAGGTTGCCAGTTAAACAGCTTCTAAGGAGTAAAAGCTGTGATATGTTCACCACATCATCATCAGGTGTCTTGCCGACTGGCGTGGGCGATCACGCCTCACCATAATCTGCGATCTCCTACAGCAAGTATCAGTTCATGTGCCGACACACCTCCATGCCATGCAACAAGACTGTCAAGCATCTTATCTCGTTGTCTTCCCCTATCCCTCCTTCCACAGATCTTTCCAGTGGTCACAACATGTTCTATTTTCCCTCTTCTCATAACAGGGCCGAAAAATGATGACTGTCTCCTTCTCATGTCTGTGATAAGTTGTCTTCGGGCTCCCGCCTCCTTCAAAACCCCTTGGTTGCTCTTTTTGGCTGTCCAAAGTATTCTAAGCATTGTTCTGTAAAACCACATCTCTGAGGCCTCTAGATCACCTACACCAAATCACTTAAAGATCACCACATCACCTACACCAAATGTTAACTCCCATATAAAAAAATGAGTATAGCATAACCCCATTTGCCACTACTAGCATAAGAAGGGCCTTTACTTGCCACATCAACTACAGAGTGCTGAATGGTCTATGAAAATAAAATTCATAAAAAAAACAAAAACAGGCACTTTACTTACTACAGTGCAGATCATTTGTGGCAAATCTCTGTTGTGAAGAACCATTTGTTTTTCCTTGTCAATTTTTTTTGCTTGAATGCTTATCTGGATAAGAGGAATTTCTGATGATAAGAACTTTTTTTTTTTGGATCCCCTGTGAGTTCTCTTTATCAAGTCTACACTGTTCAGTAGTATTCAGTTTCTGTCTTAGCCAATTAAATAAGTTGTACTTAGTCTGAGCATTAATCCCTACCTGGGGCAGACTTCAGGTCACGTTGTAACCGTCATGGGGCCCCAGTATTACGTTATGGTTGAACGGGGCCATGTAGGATTCTCATGCTTGAGGTGTTCATCCTGCAATCCTGGATGGGACAAACCACAATCTGTATTTAAGCCTGTAATTTCCTGTTGTGAGCAGCAGCTAGTCAAATGCTTAGAATGCAGGTCTCTCATTCGGGAGACAGGTCTAAATCCTCAATAAGATGATGGAGAGTTTTTCTGTCAGGGCAAATATAAAAATCCTAACCTGCACAGTTTGTGGCAACTGCACTAGCCATGCGGCCCTAAATCCCTAGGACTCAAAACCATCCTGTTCTACTCCCCTGTAACCCTTTCAGTTCCAACATGGTCACCATGGGCGCCATGAGGACAGTAACAACCGAGCAGGTGTACTTTCACTAGACTAAACTAACAACTATCGGTGCCTTAAAAAAGAAATCAAGTTAAATGTAATATAATGCATAACATCCAGTGACACAGTGTGTTGAGTAGGGCAGAAAGAATTAACAAGTTGTACACAGACAGTAATGTCCTGTTTACTTCGGCCAAGGTGAAATGCCACATAAATTACAAATCATATAAAGGAACATGAATGGCTGAATAATTATTCTGAAATCATCAACTGCTTCTATAAAAAGATATCTAACCTCCACACGGCTTGATCAAGCAGCTTTCTTCAGCTCGGTTATCCAGGCAATCCTCAAAAACTGAGTTTTAAATGTGAAGTTCAATACAATGACTTTTCAGGTCCTTTTAACTCTAAGAAGAGCTTGCATTTACTGGCCTCATTGTCAGGTATCAGGTCCTTTTACACAATGTCACTCCCATCACGGCCTGCTTGAAAGAAACTCAATCCCTCACCAGTTGCCTTGGCTCTTCTAATCTCCTGCATAAATTGTCTCCTGTGCCGATTTGCATGCTGGCCAGCCCCAGTCTGTCTTTCCTGGTGCCCTTCATTACTGTTCTCTGCAAGCCACAACAATGTTTGATATGGCCAAAATATTTCAGTTTTTGAGAAAAGATGCTGTTTATGAAACAGTGTTCTTCTATGTTCAGATCTTTTAGAATCTGCACTGAATATTTTTTTTATGGGGTTCTTGGTCAATGGCACTCTATCTTTCTGTAGCATTTCAGAACAAAGTCTCGTTTTTGAAGTTAGCACAGACATTGTGATGTCAGCTTAGTTTGTATATGTTAAATGTTCCTGAAGCAAATTTTTCACCATTATTTTACCAATTCTGCAACTAAATTCACCAGTTTCTCTTAACAATAACTTATTGAAAAATTTGTTTTTAACCCTCTTTGGTCCTATTTCCTCCTTCCTACCCACTGAATCTGAAGTAGAATTTCCGAGACAATCATCAAAAGAACAAAACCAAGCAGAATGTGCAAGGCTGTTTCTGGAACTTCACATTTAGGAAATGGTCAAGATGAGGTGTGGGTTGGTATGTTTTCTCTGTAGCTGATTTTAGCTATTTCCCAGGCAATAGACACCAACAATGTCCAGATGAAAACCCTCAGCTCAGAAGTATCCTGGTTAAAACCAACATTACATTATGCCAGAGTGATAATTCTTTCTGATGTGTCACAGATGAATCTTTCATAGTGAAATATTTGAGAAGTCATGGTAGATGAGTGAGTAGACAATTGCCTGCCCGAAGGCTTTGGGCATAAAATGGATACCAGATAAATTCATGAGAATTAAAAATTGGCCACATCATCTACCGAGTACCAACTGGTGATTAGCAATTAGAAATGATTATCATCACAGCACTCCGGACAGATCCATATGTGCTCCGATCTCCTCCTCAAAAGCTCCACAAGTGTATAACGACTGATGATGCCTGTACTGTGTTGCTCAATGAAACGTCTTATACCCTTAGTGAAATGTTCATTTTTTGCAGCTCCAGGCTGCACCCCCATGTCCATCCGTCTAGACAGAGATATCATGTCATGTCCTTAGACGTGCTCCTCTGTAAGGTAAGTTCAGCGCATGGCATTGATAACATCACTTCTGTCCAGTACTTGACCAGCCATAGCAACGGCAGTGTCAGCAAGACAGTCTGCACACTCGTTCCCTTGAACACCCGCATGACCTGGCACAAAGATGAAGGTTGGGGCAGCTATTCTTGAAGTGCTTAGTGTTGCAATGTAGTCATGGCTCATGAGCACAAACACAACAACATGCCGCCATATTGGAAGTACCAACTGGTCTATAAAAATATAGTCCAGCATTATATGATAAAAAATGACACATGATGAGTTATGTATCTTTTTTTATATTAGCTTTAAATAGTGATTTCTTTCACACATCAGTTTGATACAAAAAATTATATTCAATTAATGAATATACTATAACTGAAACTAAAATATAAAATAAGCATAATTCTTGACAAGTACAACTGACACAGGGTTGGGAAATGGGGAGTTTCAATTCTACTGAAAGCTACAAATAACTTATTTTTAATCTTCTTTTTCTGCCTTTCTATCCCCCAATGGAGCATAGGCCCTCAACCAACTCACGCCAAGTCGTTCTATCCTTCGCTATTACATGGAGCTCTCCCCATGTCCTCCCAATCTTTCTAACCTCATTCTCCAGCTCTCTTCTCCATGTGTTTTTTGGCCTTCCTTTTTTCCTATGCCCCTGTGGGTTCCAATGCAAAGACATTCTAGTTATGCTGTTCTCCTGTTTTCTCAGTGTGTGCCCTATCCAACGCCAGCGTCTTTTCCTCACCTCCTGATCCACTGGAGCCTGTTTAGTTCTCTCCCAAAGTTCTACATTAGTTATTCTATCATACCAGTTTATTCCCTCTATTCTGCGCAGGCACCAGTTAATGAATGTCTGTAATTTATTAGTAATTGCCTTCGTTGTTCTCCATGTTTCCGCCCCATACAATAGTACTGATATGACATTAGAATTAAAAATTTTTAGTTTAGTATTTCTTTTAATTTCTTTTGACCTCCACAAATTCCCTAGTGCTATGAAAGCCCCTCTTGCCTTTTGTATTCTTATTTTAATATCTCTATCATTTCCTCCATCTTTATCTACATTACTGCCTAAATAGGTGTACGACTCCACGTCTTGGAGTGGGGTGCCATTTAGAGAAACCACATTACTATTTGCCTGATTTATTCTCATTATCTTTGTCTTTCCTTTAGGGATTTTCAGACTAAGCTGCTGTGATCTCGCATTAAGTATATTTAATTTATCTTGTATCTGATTCCGTGAATGGGACAGAAGGGCAATATCATCAGCGAAGTCTAGATCATCAAGCTGTTTTGTAGGGTCCACTGAATTCCATTCTTGGTGTTAGCAGTTACTGTTTTCATAGTCCAATCTATAGCCAGTTAAAATAAGAGAGGCGACAAAAGACATCCCTGTCGCACACCTGTTTTTATTTCAAATGCATCTGTAAGCTTTCCCTCATGAAGAACTCGACATTTCATGTCTTTATATGTTGCCTTTACTAATTTGATAATTTTCTGTGGGATTCCATAGCGCCCCATCAATTTCCAGAGAGATTCCCTATCAATGCTGTCAAATGCTTTTTCATAGTCTATAAATCCAATGTAAAGTGGTGAGTTCAATTCAATGCTTTGCTCTATTATAATACGTAATGTGGCTATCTGATCAGTACAGGATCTGTTTGACCGAAAACCTGCCTGCTCATCTCTTAGCATTTTATCAATAGCATCTTTTAATCTTTCCAAAATAATTCTACTTAATATTTTTCCAGGAACTGACAGCAACATAATTCCTCTATAGTTTTCACACTCCTGTAGATTAGTTTCGAATCGCTTTATTTTTAATAATTGTACAATAATAATTTTACAGTGACTTCTACCGAAAACTACTCAATAAGTTAGTTGTAATAATTTACAGAAACAAAACAAGAAAGGACAAAAATAATCACGTAATAAATACTCAGACAAAAATGTTAACACAAAAGGACACTATAAAAATGTGAGAAAGAGCTAGTTAATCTTCAAATTTGTCTGAATCTATGAATACAAAATATGAAAATATATATTTTAAAATATATAAAAATGAAATTAAAATAAAAAATAAGCATAATTCTTAAGAAGTACAGCTGTAGAACTGACACAAGGTTGGGAAATGGGAGGTTTCAATTCTACTAAAAGCTACAAATAACTTATTTTTAATAATTGCACAATAATAATTTTACAGTGATTTCTACAGAAAACTACTCAATAAGTTAGTTGTAATAATTTACAGAAACAAATAAACAAAACAAGAAAGGACAAAAATAACCACGTAATAGACAAAAAAATTTAACACAAAAGGACACTGCAAAATGCGAGGAAGAGCTAGTTAATCATCAAATTCATCATCGTCACTGCTGTTATCATCTGATTCTGGGGAACAGCCCCTGACTCCATGACCAATCTTGTTTAACAGAGTGTTGTGAAGCTGACTTCTGACATCACCACCGTAGGAAGAAGAGGAAGATGCACTCATGAGTTCATTCTGGTGATCACCTCCAGCCTGATCGGTGTCTACTTTCCTGAGACTGACACCTGAACGAATCATGTTGAAAAACACCGCTCGGGGATCTGGAAGTTCAAAGTGAAACTGAATGAAAATGATAACCAGCTGTTTAGATAGTGTAAAAGTAAAGAACCCTTTCGCCCGTGTTTAGGCGTATAGGTATATAGGGCTAGATCAGCAATTCTCAACCTGTGGGTCACGACCCCTCTGGAGGTGCGAACAACCATTTTACCTGGGACGCCTAAGACCATCAGTAGCAACGAAAATAATGTTATGGCTGGGAGTCACCACAACATGATGAACTGTATTAAAGGGTCGCGGTATTAGGAAGGTTGAGAACCGCTGGGCTAGATCCATATTTTATAGATCAGTCGACACTCAGTGGGATGAGGTGGCCAGCATCATGATCATAGTCCCAAAAGACATCTTTCGTTGAGCCAAAAGTTACTCTTGACTGCCTGATCAGCTCTCTACACTTCTGTCAGTCAGTCTAGGTTTAGGTTTATTCAGCGGATCAACATCATGGCATAAGGGTAGTAAACCCATAAGTGCTCCGTTCTACTTGTAACCCAAGCCTGAGTCTGAAGAATCTCAGCGCAATGCATGAACCACGTAGCACCGGCGAGGATCTTGAAATGCTTAGGGAAGATTTTAAACTCCAAATTTTGTCCAGGCGGTACAGTTAGGCTACTCTTTTCTATTTGCAACTGCAATTTTTCATGTGTGCAAAAGTACATCCGGGCGACTGATCTCACTACCCAGAGAAAAAGGGAAATTACCAGAAGTGCATGTGAAAAAACCCCAGCCTTCACCGGGGCCGGAACCCATGAACTCTATCACTCGAGGCAGATGCCTTGCCTCGAGATCACGCAGCAGTCAGATGCAATACCTGATGTCTTTCTTCTTCTTCTTCTCTTCCACCTTTTACCTCAGCGAAGTGTCGAGGGAAGATGTAACGTTTGTTGATGAGCTCTGTCAAGAGCGCTATTAAGACTTATGTTCATTTCTGTAAGGCTTTCTAAATGCCATCACTCCATATTTTCGGAGGACTTCTACTCGCTCTATACCCGTTTTAGTGTGGCAGATAGTACCAGGGCATTCTTTTTAGGTGTCCAAACCATTTCATTTGTGGTTCTTTGATGACTTGTAGGACTGATTTATTCCTAGCATTCGTCTGATTTGAGACTCAGTCTTTCCTTGAAACTCCTGCAGCTCTTCTAAGGCATTTCATCTCTGTTGTCACAATTTGACGTTCACTGGAGGTTGTCTGTGTCCAGGTTTGGCACTTATAGCATAGTGTTGGCCAAAAAATAGTTCTGATAAGATTCACTTTAGCACTCTGGGGTATCTGCTTGTATGTCAACAGGGGAGATAGTTGCCCCATCAATCGATTAGCTTTGGCACATCTCAAGCTTTCTCTACACTTGATGTTTGCATGCTTTAAATCTGCTCATTCAGGCGAATTCTGTATCTAAGTCTTTCTTGGTCTGCCTTTTCTAACTGAGCCCAGTAGTATCCCTTTGGAGAGGCCGGCAGATTTCTTGTTTTGGGCATGTTCTTACAATTGTATTTTAATCATTTCACCGTTTTTTAATTTGCCAATGCACTGAGTGATGATACAATGATTTTCATCATTTGTGATGTGGTCTCTAAGATATACCTAGGATCTTTCAAAAGGATCCTATTTCAAAACTTTTGTTTCATTTTATGACTTTAACAAACAATAAATGCTCACCTGTATCCTGAGTAACTGGTGATCTATCTTTCCTCTCTGTTGCAGGCCTTAACCTTGACCGGGAAGCAAGGATGCTATCAAGGTCAATGTGTGCAGGCTGACTTGATTGTTTGCTGGAGTCCGTCTCTCCGACCTTTTTAAGTATACCAGTACCTTCACCAGGACTGCCAATGCCATTAGTAACTTTCAGTACAAATGGCGGCTGTGATGGTAGTTGAGGAGGAGGTGGTGGTGGTGGAGGGGGAGGTGGCGGGGGAGGTGGAGGTAAAGGGGGATGTGACTGAACTGTTGTGGAACCTGGAGACTGGATGGGCTCAGGGTGTCCAGGCGATGAAGCAGTCGGAGAACTATCCCCTTCTTTCACTAACCCTTGACCAATGTCTTTGGCTACATGTATTGACACAGGTATGTCTTCTGTTTTCCTATTAACTTTCTTCTGTGGCTGTGTCCAAGGTTTTTGAACAATTTTTGACTTTTCTGTGGTACTGTTCTTTCTGCTGCTACTTGCACTACTGGAGGATGACCTTGATGAAGGTTGGCTAGCTGGCTTCGATATTGCCGGCTGCTTTTCACTGCCCTTTTGATATCGAAGAGGTTTAATTGTTGCAGGGCTGGCATACTTCTGTTAGAAGATAATAATAAACTGTTGTGTGTGAATGCTAAATAATGGTTAACAGGTGACTGAAAGATAATGGTCAACTGTCTGATGTTTTGATGTGCATATGCGGCTAGACTCACATTTTTACAGGCCTGTGGTCAAAATCGCGCCAGCCACCTTAACTTCCCAGGACTTTACTTGGTACCCATCTAGAGCTGAGTCCACCTGGGAGCCATGGGCATGTTTATAACAATATAAACAAGTAAAAAATACAACACAAAAGCGTGAATGGTAAATGTATACATTCACATTTACACATCACACACATGAATAACAACAACCTGCCTACCTAAATATATACATGCACGGAGAGACAGGCAGAGAAAGACAATGGATGAAGGTAGATAGAGAGACAGAGAAGCGATTCAGCATATTACTATTATTTGAGTATTATGCTTAGTTTAGCTGTATTATATTAGTTATTAACTTATGTCTTTCTTGAAGATACTGAAATGAATGTGGACAGACAGCTCAACAGGGATTAGACAACACTGTCCAAATATGGGATTGAATTTTTTTGGTTATTTTAAAGCTCCACCTCGGCTGTTGTCAGAGCCCTATTATAACCTAATGGTTGAACAGGGTTTCTTATACTTTTACCTGGTGGATTCTCATTTGAATGGTGGCACCTTGTGTCACCGGGTGTTTATCCCTCATTGTGCAGCCCAAGTGGGGTTGAACGCCACTAAGCCTAACCAGGCCCTGTTACTTATATATAGTAAATAATGTAAAGAACCTTCAGGCATATTGAGCATATAGGGCTAGATCTATATTTTATAGACTAAACACACTTGACCTCGGCCGCCTTTACCTCCTAGGACTGCACCTGGTACCCATTCAAGGCTGGCTCGACATAGGAGCCAAGGCTACTTATATAGACACTTATATAACAAGGAGGAGACTAGGAATGAGAAGAGAGTTGCTGAAAGAAAGATAGCATAATTTAATCCATTAAAAAATATCAGACAAACAATAATAAGATGTAATAGTTTACAAATCTATTGTTGCATGACATACACAATATATGTCATTCTGGCAAACTACATACACACCTTCTTCTTCTTCGCGTTCACCAGCTGTAAACTCTGGCGGAAAGTTCTGGTTGTTCATCCACTTCTGGATTGCAGTCCTATTTCAGAACCTGAGCGTTGTGTGTGCATCCATTTTACAGATCTGACTAATCTGTATGCAGACTGCTGGTTCCTTGCCTCTCAGGCAGATGCACTCCGAATTTGAAGGAAGCTCAAAGTTTGTCGACTCTTACGACATGCTTTTAGGTAGGCAGTTGGTCTATTCTTGTTTTCCCTACAACAGGGCTCCGGAACTCACACAGGAAAAACACATACCATATTATATTTCTTTAATCTTTCCACTGTTTTCTTCCGCTCTTCAAACACTAAAGATTGTTTCTCCTTTTCTTCCTCTTTTCGCTGGTCTCTCTTCTAAAAATATAAACAAAGTTATCCACATTACAGTACTTAATGCAGTGAAAATATACATTTATTTGGGTCTTTTCTCTCTGCTCTGTGGTGTAGAGGCACACACACATACAAAAGAATGTTTCAGAAACTGCTGAAAATGCATGAGCAAGCTTTACAGACAGTACAGCAGCATTACTTCCACGGAAAAAACACTGATTTGTTAAACGAAAAAACACAGCCATAACCCTTTAACCAGGCAAATGCTTTTAAAAAAACACACAAAACTCATAGAAATTTCCATGAAAAAATCCTTAAAAACAAAACCCTTTAAGCAGGTAAATAATACATTTTTGTTTCAAAATTTATCATCACCTTCATGTGACCTGCCAACTGGCATAGGTGTTAATGCATCTCAACAAATCTCTGCCCCTGTCCTCTGGATTAGTTCCACCAATGTTATTCCACCGCGCCATGCCGCAATCGATCCGTCATTTACTCTCTTGGTCTGTCGCTCCTTCTTCTACCACTGATCTTCCCATTCGTCATAATTTTCTCCAAAGCCTCCGACCTCATCACATGATTAAAACTTATAAAGATGTATTAAGGGAGCAATCAATAAAAAAAAACAGTGAAGCATCAATTAGCTCTTGAATGTGATGCAGTCAATTTCCTACTGGACAAATTTTACTTCCTATGACACTTCCTGTATCAAATTTAAGCTGAGTCGACCTGTGAGCCAAGGCCAATAATGAAAAAAAAAATCTGACGACGAATTAGAAATTAAAGCTTCGTTTTGCAGGTAAGCGTCTAGCCACCTCACTACTTTGGGTAATCCCTTGCTCAAAAGATGCCAATAACTTCTGAACCACTTGTTCCTCCACGTTTTGATAAAGAGCATCTCGTCAAGCTGTTTGGGCTCATCTGGCTTAGTCTTCATTGTGTCCTTTACATCCAAATTTCCTGCTGTCACAACTATCTAATCTTCCCTTTCTTATGATGTGTTTAAACCTATAAATCAGAAATGGCTAACTGTAGAAAGCAACATGGGAAAAAGAAACGAACCTTCTGAATTTGGTGATGAAGTATTTGTTTTTTCTCTTCCTCTTCAGTTTCAAGCTTTTTTGACCGAATAGAACTCATAAACACCTCCTGAAAGAAAGAAACCACAGGCAATTTGAAAAAGTTCTCTCACCTTAAAGCGTTTAATAAATGTTTAAAAATTTTCTTTTCTTTCAACTGCTTTCAGTAACATTTTGTGGGATGATGGTTCTTGAGGCTGGGGATTAAGGGTCAGATAACTCTCGCAACTGACACAAACTGCAGGTTAGGATGTTTATCTCTGCCTCCCAACAACAACAACAACAAAAACAACACTTTAATCACCTTAGAGAGAATCTGAAACTGAGTTTTCCATAAGAGAGCTCAGTATCCTAACCACTTGGCCATCTATTCCTCATACATGTAGAATATAAACTATAAAAAATTTTGGTTATCTTTCTGCACACTGATATTTAAAAGTGCATTAGTTTAGAAGTAATCAATGGAGTTTTACAACAAAAATCCACCAGCAAATAAGGAATGTCTAATAAAATGTAACAGTAACAATGCTAATATCTATGGCAGGGCTAATAAACTGGTAGCCCGTCGGCCAGTGGTGGCATAACAAGTAGCCCCCCCCCCCCCCGGATCATTGCCAGATGTATTGTATTAATGGTCTTTCTATGCTGGGCCTCTGGCCCATGACAACCCCCATTTTAAAAACTTTGGCTCATGACGAAACTTAGCCCTGGTCTATGGCTTAGGGGTTACGAACACACTTTCAAAATACTGATATCCTCTTCTGTCCTCTTTTGCGTTGGCCCTTAAAAGTTGCTGTGGTCTACAGCTAGGCTACAACATCTGTGTCTTTCAGTTCAACAAATCTAATTTCGGCAAACTTATTTAGTCACCTTTTCTGCCTTAAGGAGCTATAAGGTCTATACACCCCCCCCCCCCCCCCCAATTGACTTAGGACCCATTTTTGGAGATACTTTTGATATAATGGGTTTGATTCGGATGCAGATAGTTTGGTAGCAAACCACATTGCAATATTTTTCTACAACGGTGTGAGCAATAGCTGTTCTTTGAGTGCAATAGCAAACCTCTTCTTCTTCAAGTCCATGCCGTGTGGTGTTGGTAGTCATAACTATCCACAACCTTCTGTCTCATGTACTTCCAATTAACTTTGACACAGATTATCCTCCATGCCATGATGTCAAACTGTCCAGCATCTTTTCTCTTCTTCTCCCTCTGCCTTTCCTCACCTCTAACTTTCCTAATGTTATCATGTATTCCAGTTTTCTCCTTCTCATTACATGACCACAAAATGTAGATTGTCTCTTTCTGATGTGGGCAATGAGTATAACGGCAAACTACGGAATGTAAAACTGCCTAGTGAGCCACAAACAGCTAACAAATGCTGGAGTTTGTTTGCAACGTCATACAAAAGTTATGCAACATTTTTAAAAAAATGTATAAAAGTAACAACACTATAACCACTGACAGACACTACCTTCTTTGCTCTAATTTTTGACTGGTGCTGAAATACTTTTGTTCTTTCTTGCTTGAGTTTAGTCAGCTCCTCGTCTGTAACAGCTGAAGAATTATCATTTTCATCCTCAGACAACTGCTCAACATCTTCCACAGCATCATGAAAAACAATCGCCTCCTCTTCAGCATCTGTAATAGTTTACATCTCATCAATATCATCATCAGGGCTTTTGTCTCTAGAAAAATGGTGCCAGTACTCACCTCAATGTGCCTGTCACAATAGCACTTAATAAAAATCATGCCTAGAAAAAGGTACCAGTACTGAGAAATGTAATATACCACCAGAAAAAAAATGCTATTCATGATCATCATTATGTTGTGCTGTTATATGTCACATAGGGCTCACAGTTTATTCTGCCACTTCATTCTTCTTCATTGTTCATTCAAGTGGCGTAATGGTACTGTGGGTGTTTACAGCACAGCTGTGACAGCTGTGCCTTTTGGCTGACACATTCAAATTCTTCAGATATTTGTTTTCTGGGCTAGTCCTTACGGTTTAGTTTCATGGGACTTTTTCTTCTTTCTTTCTTTCTGACCAAGTTGTAGCCCAGTGTCATGGTTTTCTGTATCTCTCTTGCGCTTCTTGGGTGATGGATTTGTTCATATTTTTGCATTTTCAGCATCTACTTTTTGGTCTTCCCCTTACCTTTTCTCCAAATGTTCTGTTGTAAAAAGTTTCATTTGCAGTTTGGTCTGGGCTACATTCTTACTAGATGGAAGAGCCCGGCTCTCTAGCGGAATTGGCTAAACCGGATTTCGCGGAGACCGGGTGACGTACTCCTTGTGGTCCGGGTTCAATCCCGGGGGTAGGCAGGAAAGCCACATTTTCTCCCAGATTTATTGTATTTACAATGGAATCAAGGCCGAAAGGTTGCGATATCCATAATACCGAGCCTAAGGGTTAACAACTCATGGCTTCTGGATACTAAAACAAACAACAAACAAACAAACTAGATGGAAGAATCATTTCATTTTTTTTGGGGTCAAAATAATCGAGATATGGTCTTATTCCAACTTTCTCTCTAATGCTGGTATTCGTAACCATGTCCTTTCTTGTGTTATGAACGACCTTACATATTTAACATGTAGTTATTTTCTGTTCTAGTGCTCTATTCATTGTCCATGTCTAGCACTGATAATATAAACTAGGGATGAAGATGCTACTAACCACTTGCTGTTTTGCTGGAAGGGAGACATTCAGGTGTCTAAGCAGTGCGACTAGCTGGTAGGTGACAGCATTTACCCTTTGTACTCAGCTTTATTGAGTTCTAATCCTCCATAAATATGCTTCCTGGATATTTTCATTCTCGTACTTGTTTGAAGTACCATTAACATGAAACGTTACATTATTATGTTTCCTGCCTATTCTCATTATCTCAGTTTTGTGGTGTTCATTCTCATACCATACTTTGTGCAGGCTTGATGTAAGGAAACAATATGATGGTGTAAATTATGTTCTTGGTGGTGTATTAGACACTGAAAAAGTTCACTCTTCAGTGTCTGTATTTGCCCTATGTGAAATTCTTTCATGTAAGTAATGAATGGCACTGGTGAGAGGACACATCTATGTCTGACACTTGATGAGATAGGGAACCAATCTGTCATTCCTTCTGTTATTCTTACTGTGCACTGACCATCATGAGACACTAAGTGACATTTCAAAGGCTCCGTTCTAACCTCTGCAACTGTCACAGATTCTTTTCATACCAGATAATAGCAGCTACCCAGTGGTGGTAACAACGAAATCATAAACTGCTATTTTCACAGAAACCAAATATACACCCTTGTTATAAACAAAATAGTTATTTAGGCTTCTTTAGTATAATTTCACTAAACATAAGAAGTACAATCATAAATGAGATGTTCATTGGTAAAAATAAAGAAAAGCCAATCAATCATACATTATAATGGTTATGGCATGAAGGACAGTGTGTTGGCAGTTACACAAACACATAGGCCATGACCTTAGGATGGGGTGAGAAAGAGAGGGGGGGGGGGGAAGGGGAAGGGGGCGTTACTGTGAAAAAAAAATGGCCCTTTTAAAGGCCACTGTAATTTACCTCAACTTGGTACCTCTTTTTTTACATCCAGGGAGTAGAATCCATTTAATTCTCTACTCTGTTTGTATTTATTGATTACTCATCATTATATACTTCCAAATTATTTTATTAAAAAATGGGCTATCCTCCTAATAACACATGAGCAAATAAAATGAAGGAAGTTGCAGGAGATGCGGTAGCTGTTGCCAGTGAGTCCCAGCCATCTAATTTAGCCCCAATCCACGCCGCATGAGCGGCGTGGGGGATACTCTCGGTGGTGGCGGAAGTTGCTGGAAGTTCACAATTTGGCGGTGGCGTTATAGTCCCCGGAAGTGCGCAATTGACACATGACTGAGGCCCTGTTAGGGTATATTTTCTGCCTCGATAATTTAGGACCATTCATCTGAGGATAGCCAAAAAATGTAAATCTAAAATGTTTGTAAAGATTTATTAACGACCTGCGTAAATAGTATATTGAAAAGGATTTCTCAGGATCATAGATTTTTTCTCCCATGGGTTTGCAGGGCGAAAGGGTTAAGAATCAACACCACAGCATTCGGGAGACTTCCATTAGTGTCCCGTTTCTATGTTTAGCAGCCAGAACATAGTTTTGATTACAATGGTACCTGAAGCAGCGTTAGTGTATGTGCATGTTGCCTTTCCTCTCAGTACTCTACCAGAAGCAGTGTCAGTGTGTGTGCAAGTTGCCTTTCCTCTCAGTACAGAGTCTACCAGAAGCAGTGTCAGTGTGTGTGCATGTTGCCTTTCCTCTCTACCAGAAGCAGTGTCAGTGTATGTGCATGTTGCCTTTCCTCTCAGTACAGAGTCTACCAGAAGCAGTGTCAGTGTATGTGCATGTTGCCTTTCCTCTCTACCAGAAGCAGTGTCAGTGTGTGTGCATGTTGCCTTTCCTCTCTACCAGAAGCAGTGTCAGTATGTGTGCATGTTGCCTTTCCTCTCAGTACAGAGTCTACCAGAAGCAGTGTCAGTGTATGTGCATGTTGCCTTTCCTCTCTACCAGAAGCAGTGTCAGTGTGTGTGCATGTTGCCTTTCCTCTCTACCAGAAGCAGTGTCAGTATGTGTGCATGTTGCCTTTCCTCTCAGTACAGAGTCTACCAGAAGCAGTGTCAGTGTATGTGCATGTTGCCTTTCCTCTCTACCAGAAGCAGTGTCAGTGTGTGTGCATGTTGCCTTTCCTCTCTACCAGAAGCAGTGTCAGTGTATGTGCATGTTGCCTTTCCTCTCAGTACAGAGTCTACCAGAAGCAGTGTCAGTGTATGTGCATGTTGCCTTTCCTCTCTACCAGAAGCAGTGTCAGTGTGTGTGCATGTTGCCTTTCCTCTCTACCAGAAGCAGTGTCAGTATGTGTGCATGTTGCCTTTCCTCTCAGTACAGAGTCTACCAGAAGCAGTGTTAGTGTATGTGCATGTTGCCTTTCCTCTCAGTACAGTCTACCAGAAGCAGTGTTAGTGTATGTGCATGTTGCCTTTCCTCTCAGTACAGAGTCAGCTAAATCCTCTGGTCACCCCTGCTTCATTATTCTCTCCAGACCGTGATGATTTCATGTTTACTCCCCCCCCTCCTCCCCTCAGACCTCGACTATATCTAACCTGTCATGCATCAATTTACCATCACATGATGCAGAACCAGCCATCCGGTCTGTCTTAAATGAACAATGTTAGTCCCTCAAACGGAGCACTCATGGGTTACTACCCGTGTGCCATGATGTTGATCTGTTGTTCAAACCTCAAACCCTACAAATATTTAAGAAATGCTCATGTTACACATCTGTTTCATTCTTTCCACAACATGTTTTTTTCTAAAGAGAAAAAAAAGTTACCTGATAGCTCCCTTCTTCGTATATCAATCTTTATGTTTATAAGCTTGATTTTTTCTTTTAAAATGTCCAATTCTATGTTGCATATTTTCTCCTGCAGTTTGTTTTTTTCACCGAGTAATTTCTTGGCTTCATAATTGTCCTTTTCTGTGTTTTCATCAGGAATCTGGTTTAAAAATTGCGTAGAAATTAAAAGGCTGCCTTCTAATTCTTAACTAACACAGGTACTTTAATTTATGAAATAAAATTAGCATGCAAGAAACGGTGTGTAGTGGGTAGATCAAGATGTTATGAGCTTAGTGAGCCCTGGAGAAACACGCTGATCAGTCACTTTCTGAAGATACCAACTGATTTCATAATTACTTTCAAATATCATTATCATCACACTGGAAATGATCCATAAGTACTTTCTGATATGCTCTTGTTATGCATTTGTATAATTTTAACTCTCTGAATGAACCCTTTAGAGTTGTAAAAATCCAAGGGTTACTGAATATTTAATCACTTCTTCTTAGACCCACCACCACCCGAACAAACATGTTAAACATATGCCTGAGAGGCAAGGAGCCAACAGTCTGCATACAAATGAGCTAGATCTGTAAAACAGATTGTGCATGCTGAACTCAGCCAGTGAACGTGAAGAAGAAGAAGAACATTCACTGTGCCTGTCACCATAACCATGATATCTTCTTATCACACAGCAAAGATTTTGCAGTGTATACTGGCTTTTGGTTCTGTCCAATCAAATTCTTTTTAATCATCAGCTTCCCTTCACAATTAACCTTGCCAAGTGTGGCAAAGACCTGATGTTTCAGAGCGGACTGTAGAAAGGTCCAAAAATTCAGAAGTGTCTTATCACTAAAGACACATTTACAAAGAAAACGTTGGAAGTTGTTGAATGCATTTATAACTTTATGTTGATACAACACTTTTCTGTTATCATTTGAATGTATCTTGCTTCAAGACTCTTCCCCTTTTCCCCACAAATCAGAACAGCTATCACTGTTGGCAGAGAATTCCAAATATCTGCACAATTATCTTGACTGTTAATATTGATTTTGTTTTTCTTTATCACATTAAAAAAATTCAATGGAAGGGAAACAGAAGTAGGATAAATAATTTCACCATTCAATGTGATTTAAATGTAATGTGCATGATTATTTATTTCTAAATTTCTTTTTTTTGGCGCTCACCAGCTGTAAACTCCGGCACAAAGTTATGGTTGTACATCCACTCACCCCTGAACTTTGACCTTGTTCCAGAACATAAGTGCTACTGCACACATGTTCTACAGATCTATATTTGTGCTCAAGCTATTGGTTCCTTGCCTCTCAGGCAGATGTAGTGTGACCTCAAAGGACACATCAATCCTATTTACACTGGATTCAGGTAAAGGTGTAGCTAAGTTTTAATCCGTCTGAGCCCTGGTCCTAGTGCACTACCACATGTGGTTCAGCACCTCTGCATCCTGTTTTAAATTTAAACACATGACCCCTGGACTGCTAGACAAGCATGCTAGCCACTACATCAACATCATGTAGCAGGTCCTTTGCAGAACGTCGCTCTCATCCCAGTCTGCCTGAAAGAAACTCGTTCTCTCGCCAGCTCTCCCGCCTTATGTACTTTCACACTCAAGGAGTCACTTATATCCTGTGCCCATCTTCGAATGGTCGGCCTGCCCCTTCTTCCTGGTACCATGCCTTCTGCTATTATTTTTTCCAATCTGTCGAGGCGCTTGATATGACCAAAATATTTCAGGTTCCAAGCCACTACACCAGGGGACTAATTAAGCTGACGGAGGGGGGAAAATGTTGAAAATGGAAATCGTCACAGGCCAGAGGCACAAGCATATGGAGAGACCATTAATAAAACTAGCAATGATCTCCAGGCCACTGCGGGCTGGTTTTGGCCCATGGGCCAAGTTAAATAGACCTGCCCTGAATTATACTGTAGCAACTTTTTTCTTCAAAAGTAATACAGTACCCAAAAAAAATGTAGTCTTATTTTCCATCCTGAGCATCTGCTGGGAAACTGGAAGTGAAAGAGTTCTGAGTCTCTGAGGTTTCAGAAGATGTCCACATTAAAATGATAGAACAAAGCTGTACGAATGTACAGAAAGTAGAAACATTACTTGCTAACCTGCATTTCAATTTTGTCTTTTTCTTGCCTGAGTTGTTTCCGTTTGTTCTGCAGCAGTTTCATTCTCGCTGTATGTAACTCTTTATACAAGCTGTCAATTATCAAAACTAATTGAATAAGCTGACTGGAAAAAGGCATTGATTTGTCTGTGTTCATCATGTGTGTATAAGGCTTGTTTTCATGTATGTATAATTTGGGTGGCAACTGATTTAGTCTAAAAAATGTATTCTATTAAATAAAAATTTAAAAAAATATTATTTCAAACTAAAAAAAATGACAATTATTCAATCAGCATTATATATATGAAGTAGTGATTATTTGAAAGCCAACACTGTATCACAATTCATATTAGTTTTGCTCAGAAACATATGATATCATTTTTTTTAAAACACACATTGCTCTATATAAGCTCAGCTTCATGCTGGAAATTTAACTTTAGAGCCAGATCTTGATATCTCTATTAGGCCTCTCCAAACCTAACAGTAAAAGTGTTTTCCTTGGTATTGTTCCTGTCATACTAGATTGAATGAATGAGACAGACATGACATCCTGCACTAGGGACATACTGCACATGTGCTCTGCCCCATTATACAGTAGGCAATGCAGATTTCCTATGCTGATGATGCCAGTGACAGACTGATTAAAAGCTACCTTCTGAGCTGAATATTAGCCAGGTATTCCCAGCTGAATCAGTTAAGCCAGGTATGGATGTTCTGTCTGCTCTGCTGCTTTATGACCTGGCTCCTATAGCACTTCAATATCTGCCTTATCATAAAATAGATTACCACCCAGAGGAGTAGCAACAGTTAATCTGACTGCACATTTCCTCATTCATTCGCACATCTCAAGCAAAAATGCAAGATATGCTTCTGACCTCAGTTTTGTTAAGTAAGGAACAATTGAAAGGCACTCTATGTATAGCTTAATCTCCTGGTGTGGGTTCCTGGACCCTATTTTATGGGACAAAAGAACAGAAGCTCCTGACCTATGGGTGTGTGTCATGGGTAATGACAACAGCTCACAGAAGCCAGCTTCAGGCCTCAGAAATCAGATATCTGAGAAAGGTGGTCCAAGTGACAAGAAGAGACAAAGTCCACAATCAGACAATATGTCAAGATCTTGATACCCAGTCCTTACAAACCCGAGTGGATCAGTGACAGTTATGATGGTTTGGATATATATGCAGAATTGGAAAAAAAGTGTCCGCCATGGCAGGCTAAGAACCAGAGAAGCAGACTTCCAGGGTGACCCAGGGTGCACTTGGGAAGACAACATACAACAGACCCTAACTGATAGAAGACTGGAATGGAATAAGACAGAAAGAAAACTGCTGATAGAGACATCTGGTGATCTCTCAGGCAAACCTCTACACCCCAAGGTAGAAGAGGAGTGACTAACTAAGTAAGTAAGAACAGAAGCACAGCCCTATAATGAGCATGTCATTAAAGTTGACTAATTAAGGGTTTTTCCTTCGAAGTCAGAGGCATTTGCCTGAGAGATGAGGAACAAACAAGCTAGACATGTAAAATGGATGTACACGCAAAACTCAAGTTGTGGAACAAGACCAAAGTCCAGAAGCTGGATGAACAAGCAGAACTTTCTGCCAGAGTTTACAGCTGGTGAACATGAAGAAGAAGAATAGTATAAGCAGTTTCTATATTTTTTAAGCATATTTCAGTCAATGCTTCCCTGCTTTTAAATCACAGATCTCCCTGTGTGGGTTCCGGGGAAAACAAGAATAGATCCACTGCCTACCCAAAAGCATGCCGTAAGAGTTGACTAACTTTCAGCTTCTTTCGAAGCGGGAGTGCATTTGCCTGAGAGGCAAGGAACCAGCAGTCTACATACAAATAAGTCAGATCTGTAAAATGGATGCACACGCAACACTCAGGTTCTGGAACAGGACTGCAGTCCAAAAGTAAATGAACAACCAGAACTTTCTACCAGAGTTTACAGCTGGTGAAAGGGAAGAAGAAGAAGAAATCACAGATTATTTCACTTACTGAGATTTTAAATTTGTTCAATTAATAAATTGTCTCTCTAATGTGGACAACAAAGGTGTGTTAACACTTACAGAAGCTCTCTATCAGCAGCAACCAAGTCGAAAGCACTAGGCCCAAACCTGTTCTTATCTATCTTCATCTGCTCAATAAGTTCTACAGCAAAGAAAAACAGATTATTGTCAATTATAAAAACAAATTGCTCTTATTTTGGACATTATAAAATTTATGATGGTATTCACGAATAGTAAATTACATTTCAGGTTTTATTAGTGATTAATGTTAAAGTATTGCAGAGGAACAAAACTCTGACTCTACAAGAGCATTATTTTGCCAGTTCTTCTTTATGGAGCAGAATGCTGGAGAATGACCAAAAAGGATGCACACAAGCTGTCCACCTTCCACCACACATGTCTACGTAGAATTATCCACATTTTCTGGCCAGATACAATCTCAAACACTAAACTACTTGAAGCCACAAACCAAGAAACTTTAGACAGTATGATTACCAAGAGAAGATGGAAATGGCTTGGCCACGTTATGACAATGACTTCTGATATACCTGCCAAAACAGCTCTCACATGGACACCAGAGGAAAAAAGAAAACAGGGGCGCCCAAAAACAACACGGAGACGAACGATGGAAAGTGACCTGAGTGCGGCATCTTTGACATGGAAAACTGCACTGAAGATTGCACAGGACAGGAAAGCATGGAAAGTCCTCTCTGAAGCCCCATGTGCCACTAGGCATAACAAGAACTGATGATGATGAATGTTAAAGTATAATATCACTATTGTAGAACGGAAATGAAACAATTATCTTACAAACTGTTAATTAAGATAAATAATTAGCTAAAATGAAATATGTGAAGTTAATGTTTAGACTAGTGTCTCCAAAACATTTTTTTGGGTCCATTGCTCCTTTTCAGTTAAAATCGCTCAGCCCCCCCCCCCCCCCCCCCCCCCCCCACCCCCCCAATGATAAACTTTTTTGAGATCATATTTATTTAAAATTTCCCCTCTTTGTTCTTTCTTCTCTTTTCTTTCTTCTTTTTTTTCTTTTCATACTTCTCTGTCGCTCTTTTTATCCTCTCGCCCTTGTCTTTTTTGTTTTTGTTTTTTTCCTCTCTTTTATTTTCCCCTGCCCACTTTCATTCGATCTTAGAAATTATCACCAAGTCAGAGTCTAAGCCTCGCCTCACCTTGAAATATACCTTCTGCAATGAGACAAATGGAATAATGCAATGATAACTTTTTTGAGATCATATTTCTTTCAACTTAATACAGCATGCTGCAGTCTGTAATTTTTGGCGCCCACTTTGGGTCAATATTTATACAATGGCAATCCAGAATCCCAAAAATACTGAAGGACAAGGCAAACTATAAACTTTCAAGGGTTCAATAAATTTTGAATCAAAATATGCACTGCAAAAATACAATGACATTATAATTGAAATTGCAATTATAAAACTAATTTTCTTTACAGAAGAGGACAACGTTAAATGAAATTTTTTTTTTTTTTTTTTACTAAATAATGCGGACAAAAGCAATAAATTGCACAATTAATTGCCTGACATATTTTACCATTACATGAGTCTAACTAGACAATGTGATTTATGTATTTCAGTGAAAATAATTCATTTTTGTGCTTCAGTAAATGTTGACTTAACTCTGTAGTAATGCACTGTAGTAATGATGAGATACAATGAAATATGCCTGGCAATAAATTGTGCAATGTATAGTTTTTGAGAGAACGATTTAAATTTACAATGGCAAAACGGAAGCAAACAATTCTTTCTCTCAGAATCTAGCCAGTAGTCATGCACGATACTGAATTACTAGCCTTTGCAAAAAGAAAAAAAAAGTGCAAATGCATTCATGCAAGAAAAAAATTAAAGCTGCATCAATAAAAATAGCAAAAGATCTTATCAATGAAAAGAAAAATTGAAATAAAGACTGTCATCATTTAAAACAAGAGTTTTCACATGGCATATCACAAGAAAAACAACATAACAATGAGGACATTTAATTTAAACAGCAAGGGCAGCGACAAAAAACAGACACCAATAGAGAGACATGATTACAAAGCTTAACTCTTTCAGTAACAAACAACTCATCATACACTTCTTGGTTATTCCAAAAGCGAAATATTGTCCTTTTTGTCTTCTATCATAAATAGATTTTGTTTTTGGAGTATTAGTTAAATTGCTTCTATCTCATAATGTCTCTGTTCAACTCCTTTAGACCCAACTAAACATTTATTGCTTTTAAGCACAATTAATTAAAAGAGACGGGGTTAAAGTAATAACTGCCCGGAACCCAAAGATTTAATAATAAACAAAAATCAGAAAGTCAGTTGCGTGTCCTTTAAGAAACGTTCCAGGACCAACCCCAGCATTTTTTGGGGGGTGCTGTTTGTGATTTAACTAGACAATTTTCATGTTTATTAGTTTGCCACTGTTTTCTAAATGGTAGGCTCTCAATATCAATGTTAAAATCAACACAAGAAGGTCCAAATCATCAACAGCTGAGATTGGACCCGGCACCAAGGCAACATCAAGCAATTTCACAATGCCTAAGCCACAGATGCTGACAAAGCATTAATAACCAGCCCATAAATATAAAATGATGAGCCTGAATAATCCCATAAACATAAAATGATGAGCCTGAATAATCCCATAAACATAAAATGATGAGCCTGAATAATCCCATAAACATAAAATGATGAGCCTGAATAATCCTATAAACATAAAATGATGAGCCTGAATAATCCCATAAACATAAAATGATGAGCCTGAATAATCCCATAAACATAAAATGATCAACCTGAATAATCCCATAAACATAAAATGATCAACCTGAATAATCCTATAAACATAAAATGATCAACCTGAATAATCCCATAAACATAAAATGATCAACCTGAATAATCCCATAAACATAAAATGATCAACCTGAATAATCCCATAAACATAAAATGATCAACCTGAATAATCCCATAAACATAAAATGATCAACCTGAATAATCCTATAAACATAAAATGATCAACCTGAATAATCCCATAAACATAAAATGATCAACCTGAATAATAACAATAACTAGAAGCATCTAGGATACATAGTTACTAAAGAAAAGTGCTGCAATCACAAGCTTTCAATTACATTTCAACCACTATATACAAACAATTACATAGCACAGTGATTCCCAAACTGTGTGCCGTGGCACCCCAGGGAGCAGTGACCTCTTCACAGGGGCACCGCAAAATATTCAAAGATGCATGAGTTTTTTTTAAAAATATCTCTTTCATACGAATAGTCAGACTTTTACTTAGGTTAGGGCGCCGTGGAAAAAGTTTAATTGGAAAAATTTTAATTGAAAAAAAAGGTGCCGCGACTAAGACAAGTTTGGGAAACACTGACATCGAATATATCAAACAAAGGATTATAATTCTTACCTTGAAATATAGATACAATTTCTGCCTGATGCTCAACATAGAACTTGACTATAACATCTTTAGCTTCCATTAGAAGACAGCCCCAGTACAAGTGCTGCTCCTTACTCTCATTTTTTATCCGTTCTCCAAGGTTTGGATTTTTAATCTGCTCGCTGTAATGTTGAATCTTTTGACTGGCCAATGACTGGCTGTCTAAGTAGGGCTGTGGCGAAAAATATACTGTATACATTTTGCTTTAAATAAGTTATGAGTTGGATTATCTTCTTGGCACTCCGGGGAAAAATATACTGTACATATTTTGCTTTAAATGAGTATTGAGTTGGATTATCTTCTTGGCACTCTGGGGAAAAATATACTGTACATATTTGCTTTAAATGAGTTATGAGTTGGCGTATCTTCTTGGCACTCTGGGGAAAAATATACTGTACATATTTTGCTTTAAATAAGTATTGAGTTGGATTATCTTCTTGGCACTCTAGGGAAAAATATACTGTACATATTTGCTTTAAATGAGTTATGAGTTGGCTTATCTTCATGGAACTCTGGGGAAAAATATACTGTACATATTTGCTTTAAATGAGTTATCAGTTGGCTTATCTTCACGGCACTCTGGACACATCTAAGGTGCTTATTTTGCCTGCTGTATGGTTATCCTGTATGAAATTTTACCACAGGTCGCTGACGAAAAACTGGACACCTGTGCATGAACTGCACAGCATGGCCCCAAACCCCTCCCCTTTAAATATGTGTGCATATTACTGTGCAAAAAAAAAACAAAAACAGCAAAGACATTATTTTCTTCTTCTGGGCTTGCACTTAATGGATGGTTGACATGCTGAATTTGTGGTTTAAAGTTAGGCTGTGAAATCTGTACCTTTGGCCAACATATCAGATTTCAGCAAAAATTGAATGTCATGCTTGTTAGGGGTCAGTGGGTCTATCCCCCCCCCCCCCCCCATTTTTGGGGACCTGGAACCCACAAGAAAAAACAATATTTTTATCTGAGCAAATAAAAAAAATGAGTTAATGTACATGTGGTCTCAAAAAAATAAGTTTTAAAATATTATAAATTAAAAAATTTAATAGCAGATCAAATTTGTAACAAATAATGCATTTAGCCATATAAAAAAGGCTTAGAACACAAAAACTGTAACGGAAGACAATTAGCAAAGGACCTCTGATGCAAAAAATGGTAACTATTCTTTATTCCTAATGGTCAGCTTGTAGACATTACTGTCAAAAGATACATGCCTTACTTTCCAAGTCATAAGCCTAAAAAGTCAACATACTCTCTGCTGTATGGAACTAAAGAGCAACTCCAAAAAAAAAAAGGTCGACCTCATCATAAGCATTCATATGTCAATGCAAACACTGGGAATACCGTGACAAGAAGAAGGCACATAACAGTATTCGGTATCTAATAAACAACTCTTAGTGTTTAGTTACTTCACAAGCACACAAGATAATAAAATACAGTAAAGTAATAAATATTTTTTTTTGTTTGCTGCTTTGACCACCAATGGCTGAAAAACCACACTGTTTAATATATATATATATATATATATATATATATATATATATATATATATATATATATTATATATATATATATATATATATATATATATATATATATATATATATATATATATATATATATATATATATATATATATATATATATACACACACACACATTTCTTCTCACCTGTAATTCATAGTTATAGTAATCTGCAAGAGCAGACATCAGATGTAAAACGGCCTCATCCTCTCTCTTGTAAACATCCTCCAGGTCCTTCATGACAGTGCAGTTTTCCCTTTCAAATGCAATATTTTTCAGCTGATCCTCCAAAACACTGATTTTCTAAAAGAAAAAAATTAAGCAAATCTAAAATCCCTATGAAAAGTATATTTGACTTTTCCCCCTGAATCTCCCTATGTCCAAAGCCATATTCTGACCTTCAAACTGTTAGTTCATTTTCCACATTTGCGCACAATATAGTGGTGTTGAATACTTTTCAGTAAATCATCTCTAAGACCTAGTTTATTTTGGACATGTGATGCTAATAATGCTTGAATGAGTACTGACTTGGGGATAGCTGCTCATTTATGGTTTCTTACCTTGGATAGTTAGTCTCTATTTCCATCTGCTCTTGCTTTAATTATTAATTAATTCTTTTAGGATACATGGAATATTACAAAATCTAGGGCAGATTTCATCCTGTTTTTTTTTATAATTTTATGTTGCTAAAGTTTAAATGTATACAGCGGATATTTATTAATTATATTAGAAACAAAAACATTTTTCATTTTCAAGTGCCTTGCCAAGCAGCATGGATGATCTTTAACAGCTTGCATCATTTTGTGTGATGATACTCTTCCGTGTCATGAAAAAAAAACTGTCAAGAATCTTCTCTTCTATCTTTCTTCACAAATCTTTCCAGTCGTCACATGTTTCAATATCTTTCTTCCCACAACGTGGCCAAAAAATTATGACTGTCTCTAATATTTGTGATATGCTGTCTCTGTACCCTTGCTTCATTTGAAACATCTGGATTAGTGCTCAGAAATACTGACAACAAATAACAATCGCTTGTCATTTAAGAGTTCATTCAATTTAATCCTAACGATCTTTTTCTTCTGTTTTCAGAATCTGCTTTATGCTGTTATTAAACATATTACAGTTAGCTGAACAAGAGCACATTCAGCAGCTTGATATGCTGTGATGCTGGAAGGAAGGTCTTGGGCTGTTAGATGATAGTTAGCCAAGCCAGGGCACATTCAGCTACTTGATATGCTGTGATGCCTTAAGCTGTCAGTGACAGTCTGAGGTTGGTGATGCGCTCTATTGTTTTGCAGAAACAGCTTGTGAGGCTGATCGGTCTGTAGTTGGAGGCATTGGAACTGTCTTTCCCAGGCTTTATAAGGGGTACCATAATAGCCTCTCTCCAGATCTGTGGAACATTTCCTGTTGCCCAGCAATCATTAAATATCTGTAAAAGCTTTGTTTTGGCCACTGTTCCTAAGTTTTTGATAATTTTGTTAGATATACCATCTGCTTCTGGTGACTTCCGCATTTTCAGCTTTGAAATGGCCAACTCCAGTTCATTAAGTGTTTAAGTGGCACCTCTAGCACCTCTGATGTTATTTCTTTCTGACTTCTGAATAGTGTCTTTTCTTGAATTTCTTGTTTTTTCTCTGAACTGATTTCAGTGTCATTATCTAATGCAAAAGTGTCTGCAAAGAGGTTGGCTGCCTCTTTTCCTGTGACCATGTTTCAATCTTTCAGCAGCGTGATCTTTGAGTTCCACCCTGTGTCCTCATCATTAATTTTTTTTTACAAGCTTCCATAACTTTCTTGTGTCTTTTTCAAAGTGCAGTGACTTTGTTTTCTCCTGCCAGATTTCCCTTCTAACCTGCAGCTTTGCCCTAACATATTTTGCTTTTGCATGCTGGTAGTTATTGTGATGTTCTTGGTTTGGCCTGGTCTCTGCTTTCTTTCTATATGTTTCCCCTTCGTTATGTAAATTTTCTAGTTCACTATTCCAGTATGGCTTATAATGCTTACGGGCACCTCTTGGTATTGATTCTCCTGCTGCCTGTAGTACGCATTTGTTAAATTCTTTAACTACTTTGTTTTTATCCTGGTCTACGCTGAGATTTCCAAGCAGTATACTGGTACGGTGTTTAAACATTGTCCAGTCAGCCTTCTTGTAGTTCCACCTTGGCAGCGTACTCGTTTCTCTGACCTTTTCATTTTCTACATTCAGGAAGACCGGTCGATGATCACTGCCTCCCAGTTGTTTTCCAACAACTCGTGTAATGTTCCATTCCAGATCTGGAGAGTGAAATGCTAGGTCTGGGGTAGTAGTGGTGTGCCACGACTTCGAGTAGAATGTGTGTGGATCAGTTGGCCTATTAATCAGAACAAGTCTGTTCTCATCCTGCCACTCTTCCAGTTTCTCTCCTCTCTGGTCTATGTGGTCGTACCCCCAGCTTTGTGAGTGGCTGTTAAAGACTCCACATAGAATCATCTTTGCTTCTACTGGGATTGTGTCTAGTGCTTGAGGACGATCACTTGGGCAGTAATAATTGCTCAGGTAGAAGTCTGTATTTCCAGTTTGCAGTTTTAGAATCTGATATTCTGCTCCATCCATATATACTTCAGTCTGGCAGTCAGTAATAGTTAGATGAGCAAGGGCACATTCAGGTGCTTGATATGCTACAAGGAATGCCTGAAAGGCGATTTCGCAGCAATAAACAAGGAGGTGAAGCAACTCAAAGAGGCCACCCGGCATCTTCAACTCGAAAGCATAAGAAACAACAAAACGAAGATAGCAGCCCACTCAAACGGAAACGACGCCCACGTGAAGTAGCAAGTTGAAAGCCTACATGCAGCAACCAATGAAAACCTCAAAAGCCGCCATGACAGCTGAACAACCACGCCCACCAGCCCGGAGAAACCTCACAGCCCACAACCAGATGACACATGTCCGCCGCCCAAGCCACGCCCACCTACCTCACTCTGACAGAAGCAACTAACCTCAGGCAGAAATGTAAATCGCCACAACAGAAACGACAATAACTGGAGAACAAAACTCCAGACAACAAAACACCGCTTCGATATAACCAACGCTCTTTCTAGGAGCCGGTTGAAAGAAGCAAGAAGTTTTTCGTTTTTTTTACCAACACCAGTTACCAGTTTTTGTCAATGACTCTTTTAGTTTTAACAGATGAAAGTTTCGTGAGCTAGGGCACATTCTGCTGCCTGATATGCTGTGATGCCTTAAGCTGTCAATGACTCTCTTAGTTTAACAGATGAAAGTTACATGAGCTAGGGCACATTATGCTGCCTGATATGCTATGATGCCTTAAGCTGTCAATGACTCTTTTAGTTTAACAGATGAAAGTTACATGAGCTAGGGCACACTCTGCTGCCTGATATGCTGTGATGCCTTAAGCTGTCAATGACTCTCTTAGTTTAACAGATGAAAGTTACTGAGCTAGGGCACATTCTGCTGCCTGATATGCTGTGATGCCTTAAGCTGCCAGTGACTCCTTTTGTCATTTTATAGGTCTCCATGTGCTTCTTGGAGTTACCATTTTCATGGTGTTTGCTATGGCTACCAGCATCGGTGGATTCATTCTCATTTGGTGGTTGAACAGTCTCAGTCTTTGTTTCTCAATGTATTTAATCATGGGTATTGTTCCAACAGTTCTTAGAATCACTTTATTTCTCACATGATCTTTTCTGGTTTTGTTCACGGCTTTTCTTAAACATCTCCTTTCACAGGTAGTTAGTTCTCTCTCATGTTCTTTGGTTAATGTCCAAGCCTGACATTGAAAATATAAAGCTGGAATAAATATTGCACTTAGAAATTGTCTTTTAATCTCTG
This sequence comes from Candidula unifasciata, assembly GCA_905116865.2. Taxonomy (NCBI): domain Eukaryota; kingdom Metazoa; phylum Mollusca; class Gastropoda; order Stylommatophora; family Geomitridae; genus Candidula; species Candidula unifasciata. Next base: position 108,290 of record CAJHNH020002902.1, on the reverse strand, counting down.
CTGAATAGCTTGATTTTACAAAACGGGTGTAACTGTTTTTTTAATCTGCTCACTGTAATGTTGAATCTTTCGACTGGCCAATGACTGGCTGTCTAAGTAGGGCCTTGGAGAACGGATACAAAATGAGAGTGAGGAGCAGCACTTGTACTGGGGCTGTTTTCTAATGAAAGCTAGAGATGTGATCGTTAAGCTCTGAGTAGTTACATTTGATTGTCGATTTGCTGGATTTCTGTTTTTATCTTTTCTAATTTCGTATACAGTTTCTAGAGCAGTTTTATGTAAACATTTAAATCTCCTGCCATTTTGCTGGACCTGTCGCAGCTTCATCCTTAAAAGAACACTGAATTGCACACATGAATCACATAAGACAAAAAATTAAAAACACATCTGTGATAACACAGTATTTGCTAGCCATCAAATCCCCATAATTTAAATAATGCTAGTCCAAATCAGATGATTTAAAGCAAGATAGTGAGCCTAAAGACTTAGCAATAAGAGATTATTAAAACAGTGCATGTGTTCACTTTTGCAAATGGTGACTGATGGAATACTTTAGTTTACAAATGCTATAATGTATGAGACAAACTGAGCTCTTACCTGAGGCAGATGTATAAAGAGGAAGAAGAGGGAGAGAAGAACTAAAATACATTAATACCAGGAAGAAAAAGGAGTAGGTAAAGACAAAGATGTTAATGAAAAAAAGAAAGAAAGAAGGAAACTCAAAGAAATGTTACCACAATTTTGCAGTTAGTTGCGTTCCATTATAGAACATTGCCGAACCAACCTTAGCATTTTTTGGCTATTTGTGACTTCATTACATTCATTAGTGTGCCATTGCTCTTGAATGGTTGGCTCTCAACACCACTTTAAAACCAGCGCTAGGTTGTCTGCTGCCAAATCACACACAGCTGGGATCGACACTGCATCTCAAAATTACAAAGCATATTCCTAACACCTAAGCCACAGACACATTTTGTACAGGATAAATGGTGGAGACCAGTCTCACCTGTGACAAGTCATTTCTGTGTACTTCAGACATCTGCTCATAGTAGTTTTCCACTGTATGAGCAGATGCTTCAAACATCACCTGGAATTAGAAATACATTAAAAGAAATTTGTTTTCCATCATCTGTTACAACCTGATTGTATTTCATACATGCTCTCATGCCATTCATGTCCTCACTGTGCAGATGTATGCGTACACCCACATTGGCCTACCACAGGGTTCTGCTCTGAGTAGTTACATTTGATCAAGTCACAGCTCAGCCACTGTATACAACATGTCATATAAGGTTAGTTGCGTATCCTTTACAGGACGTTGCAGAACCAACCCTCACAGCCCCTAGCTGTTGTGTGGTTTCTCTAGGCAATTTACGTCCAGTAGTTTGCCATTGCTTCTGGACGGTCGGCTTTCTTGATACCACTGTCAAAACCAACGCAAGGGGCGTGGCCCGCAGCTGGGATCAAACCCGGCATTACGAAGACATGCCATGTACAAAGCCAAAAATATAATACTGTTATCATCATCAGGCAGCAGGTCCTTTAAAGAATGCTGCTCTCTTTATAGCATGCCTAAAAGTCTCTCAAATCTCTTGTCAATTATTCAGCCCTGTGTGCTTTCACAGTCAATGCGCCTTCAATGTCTTATACACACCTTCACAGAGGTTAGCATCTGCCTCATCCTCGGAAACTACACGCTCCATCATAGTTCTCTCTAAGCCACCTTGATGTTTAACATGGCCAAAATATCATACTGTTCTGGACAAGATGCTGTCCAATACAGAGGTTCTGGAAAGGCTACAAATTTAGAGAATTACTGAAAGAAATTAAAAATAGACAATTGAAATACTTTGGCCACATTAAAAGACATAACATACTTTTGAAAACCCTACTGGAGGGAAAGGCTGAAGGCAAGAGAGCAAGAAGTAGGCAATGATAAAAGTGGGAGGACAACATGAAGAGATGGAAGGGCAGCAGTTGAAGAGAGTGTACAACCAGGACAAGAGACAGAGCCTGTTGGAGATCCATTGCAGAAAACCTTCACTGTGGAGATGTACCCAATTGATTGACAAGCACTTATAGCCTTTAATTGCTGCCTCTCAATTGAATTCATGACCAATTAAGACCAGGAATGAAGTTCCTCCTCTCTACAACACAAAGTCTGAGCGACATTGTAGAGACCATGTGCTGCCCCTGTAGCATGACCTCTCTCTCTCTCTCGTCCTGCTTTGTTAACTCCAAAGGAAAGATAACACCAATATGTTTGGGATAAAGCATATTGCAGAAGCTGATCGATCAGAAAAGCACTGCTCTACCTTTCTGTCAAAGCTTCCCTTCCCAGACTAGCTGCCAACCAAGGCTAAGTGTGTGGTCTGCATATATGAATCTCTGTATGTTCCGTATATGTACATACATCAATCTCTCCGCATCCTAACAAGTGTAAGTACATGAAAGCAAGTATATTCACATACCATAAGTGTATATTTCTGTGTGTCTGCATACAACAAATCATAATCTTATTCAGTAGCGCTCTCTCCCTCTCTTTCAAATCTCCTCATACACAAACATTGCCAAAAAATAATAAACTGGATTTCCTACCTCATGTAACACTCTTGACCCAACTTTCTCTGCTGCAACAGTAAAGTATTTCTCCAAATCTCTGCACAGTTTCACCTTGTCCTGCGGCATCTGCATGCCCACAAACACAGCCTTCAGTCCTTTAGGTTCTTTAGGCAAATCCGGCGGCAGTTTAGGCATCCCATTACTAAGTCCTTGCAAAGTATGGTGAATGCCATGTACTGCACTAATGCTGAAAGCTCCTGTCTCTGAATTGTCTTCTGTGTCCCTAGCAACTCTACTCCGAAACCGACTTGTGACAGCAAACATACAGTCTACGTCATTCCATTCAACCAGGAATGTTGCCACACAGTTATCACCTTGCACAGAAAAAGCTTTGTCTTTCACCCAGACCCAGTCATTAAAGGAAACAGCTCTTGTGTAACTCATGATGAAATTATTGTAGAATCCCACTGTTATTTATTCATGTTATTTTAGAAACTCAATGTTATTTATTCATGTTATTGTAGAAACTCAATGTTATTTATTCATGTTATTATACAAGTTCAATATTATTTATTTAAAATCAAGCCTTTGGGTAATCCTCAAAAAGAAATTGCATTTTCAGTCTGAAATAAAAATAGAGACAGGTATTAAAAACATATAAACATTGATTAAGTGTAAAACAAACCACAAATTTAAAGGCATATTTATCTAATGTCAAGCAAATTTAATGTCCTACCTAAGCCAGTAGTAAAATCCGTGTGAGATGCTAGCTAAAAAAAATTAAGTAAGTAAGCTTTGGCAGTATTATCATTAGTCAGACAAAAAAAGATCATTTTCACGTCACTGGCAAAATAGGTGCTAGACCTATATTTATATAGACCAACAGACATGAGATGAGTGATGTGGTCAACTGGTCAATATCATGGCAACCACCTGAACTTCTCAGGACACTTATTGTCTCGCATCCCTGTGTGGGTTTTGGATCCTATTTTTTTGGGGGGGGGGGGGGTGGAATAAGAATAGATCCACTGACTTCAACAAGTGTGTTGTAAAAGGAGGCTGCTTAAGGGTATTTTTTTTTAAAGGAGTGCATCTGCCTTTGCAGGTGAGGAACCAAGTCTGCATCAAATAAGCTAGATCTGTAAAAATATTTGGTTCTCCTTCAAACTTCGTCCCCATATTATGGCGGCCAAACAAATACCCTAATAGGGCCTTAGTCAAATGCAGATTGTGGACTGCCGGCCGAGGAACAAAGCACAGTGAAACTAGGATTGCCCCCGAATAATGGGCCACTATTATCGAGGGCAAACAAATGCTCTAACAGGGTCTCAGCGATATGTTAATTGCAGACCTGTTTCTGCGACAATGCCACACCGCCAACAGTATTTCCCGCGCCGCTATGCTCGGCGCACACTGGGGGCTAAACTAGATGGCTAGGACTCACGAGCAAATAAATCGCAGGAAGTTGCAGGAGATGCGGTAGCTACTGCTCGTTAGTCCCAGCCATCTAGTTTAGCCCCCCCCCCCCCTCCGCACCGCGCGTAGTGGCACAGGGGATATGCTCGGCTGTTTGTTTAATCTGAAGAACACTATTGCTAACCTGCGCCGGAGCGCATGGTCTCCCCGCCATTTAGCTATTATCGTGTGTATTGTTGCGTTTCTCAAAACTGTCCTAGTTTTGCCGCGATGTGTCTGTTGGAGGAAGTCGGCATTTTACATATGACTGAGGTCCTGTTAGAGTATTCGTTTGGCCGCCACAATATGTGGACGAAGTTCGAAGGAGAGCCAAATATTTAAAATGGATATGCATGCAAAATTCAAGTTTTGGAACAGACTAAACTTCATAAGTTGTTGAAACCAGAACTTTCTGCTGAAGTTTACAGTCATGCAAGCTAGGAACAAGAGTAGACTGGTATATATTTTAGGTTGGGTTGCCCTGGGAAAGAGTGGAGTGGATGAGCTGATGACAACTCGGCTGATTTATATCTTTCTTGACAATGCAAAGGATATTGCTCGGTTACTTGCTTAGTTGACTGGAAAATATAGACAGGCCACAGTGAAATATGCAATACACTGAATGTTTTTTGTCCTCGTATTCATACTCAAATGCATTTATAATATTTAATAAAAACAATAAGGTAAGAAAAACAACTGTACTGTGTGCATTGATGGCGACTCACTTGACTGTTTAAATAAATTAAAGTCTGTTACACACATGTTTTCATTTAATAAACAGTACTAACATTCTCGCAATCTACACTCAGTTCAGACATGTTAAATGTGATGTAAACTAAACGCTTACAAAAACATGGTCTTAAGTCTAAGCTCGTGCCAGTCATTTTTTACTCATCCTCAGCTGGTGCTGGTAAAACGTAAGCCTACAAGTTGCCGGAAGTTGTCCAAAGTATTTTTATTTTTCCTTTCCTTTCTGTTTCGTCGAAAAATTTTCAGAGAACATGATGTTTGTCAGCAACACTTGCTGGTTCAGTATATATCACAAGTGAAGAAATGTAAAGATGTACATTTTATGATTTGTGTCGCTCTCTACATACCCTGTCGCGTGACGTACAATTATAAAATCTTATCTCGGTTCTGACAAACATTTACGCTTTGTTTACCAACATGGTCTACGATCAAACCAGCTATCTCGTTTTACCTTCAATCAATCTTCCCCTTCTTCTTCTCTTCCACTTTGTACCCCATCAAAGTGTCGGGAGAAGATGTAATGTTCGTTGATGGGCTCTGTCAAGAGCACTATTAAGACTGATGTTCATTTCTGTAAGGCTGTTCTTAATGCCATCACTCCATATTTTCCACTCGCTCTATACCCGTTGTAACGTTTTAGTGTGGCTCGCTGTGGCGGATAGTACCAGGACATTCTTGTTAGGTGTCCAAACCACTTCATTTGTTGTTCTTTGATGAACTGTAAGACTGGCTTTATTCCTAGCATTCGTCTGATTTCATGATTTCGTATTCTGTCTTTCCTTGAAACTCCTGCAGCTCTTCTAAGGCATTTCATCTCTGTTGTCACAATGTTACGTTCATTGGAGGATGTAAGTGTCCACGTTTGGCATTGATAGCATAGTGTTGGCCAAAAAATAGTTCTGATACGATTCACCTTAGTACCCCGACTGACTGACTGACTGAACTTCTACCCCACCAGGACATCACACAAGCGACAAACACCCGATGACACAAAGTGCCACCATGCGGATGAGGATCACCGTGGAGAGGTCCCAGAAACCGCGTTAAGACACTTGGCCATAATGATGACCTGCCTATATTGCGGTCCCTGGCAAAAGCCAGAGTGGGGCTTCAAATAACAAAAAATTACGTCCTAACAAGGACGTAAATGAATAAGTACTCCGAGGTATCTGCTTGTGTGTCAACAGGGGAGATAGTTGACCCATTACTTGATTAGCTTTGGCACATCTGGAGCTAATTTCTCTGTCCAGTTTTCCGTCAGAGTTAAAAATTGCTCCCAAATACTTAAATTCCTCTGTTTGTCTCAGGGTATTGTTTTTTAATTTAATTTCTAAATTGTCTTTATGTCTTCCTATCATCATTGTCTCTGTCTTCGTAGTGTTTATTTTCATATTATATTCCTCCCCTTTGTTACTAATTTGATTTAGGTGGTTCTGTAGGCATTCCGTATTTTCTGCTATGAGTACCTGGTCGTCAGCGAAAAGTAATTCTGTAATATCATCGTCAAGATTAAAGTTCGTTTCTCTACATATGGTATCCATGTATGTTATAAAAAGAAGCGGCGATAGTACACAGCCCTGACGCACACCAGAGTTCACTATAAAAGTTCTTGACAACCCTGCCTTCGATCTTATGCAGCATTTACTACTTGTGTACAGGCTTTTGCAAATATTAATGAGATGATTGCTGATTCCTTTTTTCCCCCATACATTCCCACAACATATTCCTGTCGACTCTATCGAAGGCTTTTTCTTGGTCTATGAATGTCAACAAACATGTCTTATCATGTTCTATTGCCCTCTCTGATAGTTGTCTCAACCTTCAAGCAATAAGCTACCAAAAGAGAGAATTCTGGCTGATACCAACAGGAGATGCGGGAGCTACCCGTTGTTACACCAACCAGAATAGAATGGGATTTGTTAGCCCAAAAACACTTGGAGGCATATTTAGGATGAGATTGGAGCACTTATGGTCATGACCGATGTGAGACGAAGATTATCTTTTAGTGAACAGCGAGTCAGTGAGAGATGAACAAACAGTTGTATGGAGAGTGTACAACTTTGGCGAAATACGGAGAATATTGGAGACACAATGCAGCCAATCTTGACTAATTTACTATGGAGGCGGTACATGATTGATTTAACAAGATGCTGTTTTTCCTCAGTGAAGTTTGACTACAATGAATCTTCAGCACTCTAAGTCTCGCCATGATTTACAATCTGACTGACGTTTGTTGGACCATATCTTTGTGTCATCTTACAACTTGTATCTCTGTCTACCTTCCCATTGTTATTTGTTTATCTAAACTTTTCCCTTTAGCGTCTTTATAAAGAAAAGAGTGCCATGTCTTTTACTATGGCACACATATTTTACTTCCTTCTGCCCTTTTCCAGGTTTCCTTAGGTTGTCAAATTTTCCTTTTCCCGTCTTCTGCCCACCGGAGATCTGTCATTTCCAACGTGTTTTAAGACATTCTGTAAACGTGTCCAAGCCTTACTTTAATATGTGATTGCCATTTATGATCATTTTGTGTCCTCCCAGTTATTCAACTGTATTGAATTGAACAACGGATCAACATCACGGCACACAAGTCGCAGTCCGAAGAATCTCAGCTCAGTACACGAGCTCCATGGCACCGGCGAGGATCCTGAAATACTTTGGGTAGATTTTTAACTCCAAATTTTGCCCGGGCAGCGCTGTTAGGCTACTTTTTTCGATTTCCAACTGCCAAGGGATTTTTTACGTACGTGCGCAGCAATACACATGGGCACCCGATCTTACTACCCAGAGACTATGGGAAATTACTAGAAGTCCATGTGAAAAAAATCCCAGCCCGTACCGGGGCTTGAACCCAGGACTCCAGCACCTGGTGGCCAACCCAGTTGTTTCTAGATAGTTACTTTGAAAAGTCTCTTGTTTGTGATATCTTTGGGTCACGAGTGCAATTTTTTTTGGTGGGGGGGGGGGGGGGGGAATCCACGAGGTTTTCCGCTGAAGCTACGGAGTTCGTACTTTGTGCAACTCTTTTGCAAGTTATCTAGCCGCTATGTGGAAAGAATCAGAGCTATATGGGATAAAACCCTTTGCAATAAACCCCAGCTTCTCATATTTAACGTTTTTATTCTCAAGCAACGTTTAAACTCAAACAATGCATCAGCGTTTGTTTATTATTGGTCTTCAGAATATCCCCTTTGTCCAGTACGAGTGTTCCTGGGACTATAGCATTTGTAGCCAAACAATCCATTCTTCAATTTGACATGTGACCAGTTTTTGTCCCCTTTATTTTCCTTATCTAGCCAGATGACAGTAAAGAGATTCTGGAGTCACAAGTGGCCACTTCTACTTTGTATTTAACCTCTGTTAGTGTCTGTATGTCGGCTCTGTGGCTACGTCTATGCGAACGCTTCGTAATGCCGAGATGCCGGGTTCGATTCCAGCTGCGGGCCATGCGCCTTGCGTTGGTTTTGACAGTGGTATCAAGAAAGCCGACCGTCCAAAAAGCAATGGCAAACTACTGGACGTAAATTTGCATAGAAAACCCACACAACAGCCGGGGGCTGTTGGGGTTGGTTCTGCAACGTCATGTAAAGGATACGCAACTAACCTTAGTCTCTGTATAGCGGCGTCCGTGGCTTAGACGTTGCGAGTCCGACTAGTAATTCCAAAGTACCGCGATCGAAACCCACTGCTGGCTGCGTTGATTTTCATCTTGGTACAGATCGTCGTAGGTCAACCCAGACTAAAATGGGTACCAGAATGTATGTCCTGGGGTTGTAAAGACGGCCAGCTTAATGCTGACCACATTACCCACCTATTGCTGATTGGTCTGAAAAATTATAGGTGCTCTTCCCACATTCCCGATGCGCCCAAGGCGTGAGTAGGGATCTTTACTTTACTTCACTTTACTTTCTGTATCATGACTGACTGCCACCCCCTCACCCTCTCCCAGCTGCTACCCAAGGCACTGACACCCTGCGACTGGAAGGGCCATATCCTGGATCTAAAAAAAATGTCTCTTTTCTACGCCTTCCGGTGTATTAGGAATGTAGGGCTAGACATAATATAGACCAATCGGCATTTAGTGGGTGATGCGGTCAGCATCACGCCGACCGCCTTTACTTCCCAGGGCTGCTCCTGGTACCCATTCAAGGCTGGGAGTCAAGGTCATTTTTTGAAAAAAAAAGTCTGGCTCCGTTATAATACGAACCCACGACCTTCTAATCCGCAGGCGTCTAGCCGCCAACGCCACGGCGACTTCCATATCCTGGATAGCAGGCGGCAAAAAACATATCTCAGAAACACCTTTAACCTCCTAAGAAGTTAAACTTAAGACACCCATAACAAGGTGAAGAGACACAAGTTTACATGTTTTATTGCTCAGCTCAATAAAACCACGTCCACTGCTGATGTCGTATTGATGATGCTCATTGGCCTGCTGTACCTTCTAAACATCATGCAACAAGTTTTCCCCCACCATTTTGGATGCGCCTCAGGCGTGGGTACCCAACCTTTTGTGTATGTTTTAAATAGGGAATGAGGCCAGAAATCACACGAACAAGATCTCTTACAAACTGCGTGTGCTTAGTAGTATAGTAACACACCCCCCCCCCCTTTTTATTTTAAAACCCAGATGTTTTCTTTTAATGCGGTGACATTTGGGTGCCCCTTTCCAGCCTTATGCCTGTCAACCTTGTGATCCTTGTCAAGAACAAGTGTATATTAATAAATTACACCAAGTACGACTCCTGAGCACAGGCGCCGACACAAAGCAAATTTGGAGGGTGCCCGATGTGTGTATGTGTGTAGGGGATGAGAAAGGGGGCGGAGGGGGGTGCTCATGGGCTTGGTCTTTGTTGAAATTCGTAATGATGATAATGATGATGGGGATGATGATGATATGCTGCTTTAAAAATTTTAATAATAAGAATAATTCCCAATATTTCCCATCTAAAACACACGCCCAAAGTCACCCCCTCACCTCACATATGCGCATGATAGGTCATTCCTCCAATTACAGAGCAGAGGCAGAAGCACTTCTAGCAGCATGTTCTTTCCTGAATGGACAACAGCACAGCAAATATAACAGAGTGGTCTTTCTGACTGATGCTATGTCAGTTCTACAAGCAATTGTTAACCCAAAAGACACTCAGTTTGTAGACTTGACGCAACAGCTGATTTACTTAGGCTCTTCAGTAGAACAATCTGTACTGCAGTGGATTCCAGGTCACTGTGGCTTGGAAGGCAATGAAATAGCGGACAGATTGGCCAGAAGCGGCAGTGACATGGTACAACCAAATAGCGACTTAACCCACCAAGAGATGAAAACACTAATACAATCTAGTATCCAAGAAAGGTGGCTGGATACCCACACCAGATTTTCTCCCCAAGACTCACTTCATCGCCTCTCTAGAGAGGGACAGTCTATTATATTCAGACTAAGGACAGGGCACAACAGATTTCGTCAACATATGTTCAAATTTTTCGGTGTAGGAAATACGGAGACGTGTCCCTGCAGCGTGGCACCCGAAAATGCTGAGCATGTGCTCCAACACTGTCAACTGTATGCTGACAACAGAGACGCAATCTGGCCTGTTCCAACCACAATGAAGACAAAACTGTATGGTACACAAGAGGATATGGATTGCACGATAGCTTTCATAAAGGCTACCGGCCTCCTGATATAAGTTTTCTGACAGAAGGATCGAAGAAGAAGAAGAAGAAGAAGCTGCCCAAGTTGAACGACGTCGCGAAAACCGTTCTCTTTCATTTTAACAATGGGGTTATTTTCTAGGCAGCCTTCGTGCGCGCGTGTGTGTATATGTTTGTGTGTGTGCGTGCGTGCGTGTGTGTGTGAACTATTCATGCTACATAAGAAGGAACGCTTTAGGACCGGTCATCACATCAAAAGAAGAAAATATCAGAGACATGGAGTATGCTATCAGTAACGTATAATGCTTTATTTGCATGGTTCCTTCTATTCATATACAGTAAAGCCCGTTCATCCACACATTTATAATAATAATAAATAGACCTCTCTCTCTCTCTCTCTCTCTCTCTCTCTCTCTCTCTCTCTTTCCCTCTCTCTCTCTCTCTCACTCACTCACACACCCACCCACCAACACACACACACACACACACACACACACACACACACACACACACACACACACAACACTGCACAGCAGTGGGCATCTTATTGACTAATACTTAAATAGTATTTACAAAAATCATAAATATAGACAATATCTTATAAATTATATTAAACTGTAAATCCAAGAAAAATTTACACAGTGTTATATACAAATAAATTGGCATGATACTTGTCAGCACGCACAGAACGAATACACTTTGTATGTTTTACTAACAACGTATCTTATAACATTGAACAGCGTGCTTCTTCGCATCAAAGTTACCTAATCCCCCCCCCCCCCCACACGTTTCTTATGTTCCTTACTGTCAGCGACCTAATTTACTATATTCATTTTCTATGGTTCGCCATGTAGGCCAGCTAACAGACTTCACTACCCTGGACACACTCAAGACGCGCACCTGCTGAGTACAAACATAATCTTTAATGGACAATACAGCTAGAGACACCTCAACTAAGTTGGCAGTCCTTATCCGAAACGTTGGCGTTGAGCAGCTTTTACATTCACTGGTCAACCCAAGCCGTTCCCATGGATACCTAAGGACACGATTCCTAACTAACAGTTTATCAGTGCTAACTAAGCCACCGTCTATTGCCACACGGGACTCAGCGGCACACCTAAGGTGTATGGCCTAAGCGTGACTGGGCAGTGATACCGCCATTAACAATGCGAGTCACCCATTCACTAGCTGCTTAACAAATACTGCGTGGAACGTCTACTATACAAGGAACATTAACTCTACACTATCTCGTCGAAACATTAAATGGAAACGCAGCCTATCAAAGATACTAAACACAAAAACTATTCAAACTAGCCGTCACTAACCTAATGCACTTTTACCTAGTCAAAGCGCTACGTCTGGTCCAGTCCAGTCTCACTACACAACTCTCCCTCAGCCAGCTCTGTCAAAGCTTTTTGTTCCCCTCCTGCGTTCATCACTCGACACGCGGTAGTCCGTGTTAACCGTGTGAACTGGGCTTAGCCAGTTAACTCGACCCAGTTTATTCCGTGGTCAGGCTGCCCGCTCTCATATTGAGTTTTACTAAAGGTCAACTCGTTCATACGTGATGATTCACTATCATCAACTCTGTTCATCCCGTAGCCGAACTAGCCTCTGACACTTACCCAATACGCTTGAAATGCGTAGAAAGGGGTTCTTTACTTTTACGTTACCCTTGAAACTTTCTTTCGTTTTCTTTTAAGCGGAGAGGCAAGGAACGATCTGTGCATGATCTGTTTAATGCACGTAAATTCAAGTTCTGGAACAAGATAAAAGTCCAGAGGTAGCCGAACAACCAGAACTGTCAGCCTGTATAGCAGACAATACAAGTGTCCGTCTGCCACATTGTTAAATACTAGTGTTACTATAGCATTTTACGATCACATGGTTCCATTGTGTAATAATTATCACACCTGCCAAAGACGCAGAAGATCCTGAATTCAACGCGTCGGTAAAACGTTACTTAAATTTTTTTTCCATTGTATATATTCAGTTTCATCACTCTCTGTACTTTCAATTTAATGTTTTTTTTTTAAAGTAATAACAGGGTGTTTACTATTAATTGTGACTAAAGTCGTAGCCGCGATAGCATTTTGGTTAGATCAGTCTTTCCCACCTTGGATGGTACCATCCTATTTGTTGCACTTAGGGGCAATGACTAAACATACGCAGCGGTGAAGACAATGATGAAGCAGAGGGCGGGAGATTAAAACTGGGCGTTGCACAGCAATTAAATATAGTGTATTTGTTAGACCCTCTTTCAGCACATATGCTGAAAATATTATGAAAAACGCAATAAGTGATAAGGCCTGTGACAGCTTCGAACCACTTATAATTTGAAGCAAACTCATTCAGGCAAATAGGAATGATCACATGAAGAAGAAAAAATGAAATAAATATTCGCATAACAATTTTAAGTCAATGAATTTTACGATTTCGGCGATTCTACGGATCTTCTTTAGGTCTGATCTCGTCCCAGATTTGACTTCTCTGGCCTCATTCGTTTCTTAGCTTTCTTGTCTTCCAGGAAAGTGAAACGAGCAATTTGACAGTTACGCATGCTACCACACACATCTTGTTCCCTCAAAAGCGGGCAGTTTGCCCCTCTATTCCTGGGGTAGATAGAAATGTTCCGCGATCTCTCACGTTGCCCCAAGCCACAGGACCGGCTGCACGGATTCCATTCAGCCCATTGGCCAACATGACAGTCAACAGATGAATTCTCTAGAAGGGAGGAAATAGTCCATATTAATTCAGAATACAGTTACACACGAATAAGGTTGTTATATGAGGCAGAAACAAAATTAATAGATTACAAATATTGGTACTTAATTTATACAACCACATCTAGTCAGCTTCGAGATTTCGTAGCAAATTTCTAGGGATTTTTTTCGCCCGTCTCTCTAGCGTAGTTGGCTAAACCGCATTGCGCAGTGAGCGGGTGACGAACTCCTTGTGGTCCGGGTTCTCTCCCGGGGTGTGGGCAGAAAAGCCACATTTCTCCCAGAATTACGGTATTTAAAATGGAATCAAGGCCGAAAGATTGCGATATCCATAATACCAAGCCTAAGGGTTAACAACTCATGGCTTCTGGATACTAAAACAAACAAACAGGGATTTTTTTCTGGACAGTACCATATTATAGGGGTGTTAAGGTGTTAAACGAATACCTACGCGTTACTAAGCCTAACCCTAACCCCTACTCCCTCCCCACCCATGCTATGGGAGGTTCTGTAGATTTCCCAATCAAATTTTGAAGCCGACGAGATGTGGTCGTATAACATTTAAGTACCCAAATATAAAATAGCAGTCGCTTTTTTCGTTGTCCTCCAAAAAGTACTCAGAGAGAGTGGGAAAATCCACATTGGCCTCAAGTTTCGATGAAGGGGAAAATCCCGACTGCATCTCCTTGTGGTGGATGACGGAAACACACCTCGGTGTGGCTAACGCAATCTGGGGGACCCAGTATCCGCCGGAATAAGCGGACCACCCTGTGGTGTTATCTGCTGTTTGCAATAACATCGCAGAGAAGGGTACCCACTTACCCAGGCATTCTAAAAGATTGCTAAGGCTGAGATGCTCAGCCTTGTGGATGTGGAAAGCAAGGGGAGACTACCACATTATATATATATATATATATATATATATATATATATATATATATATATATATATATATATATATATATCCCTAGATAACCTAGTAAATTGGTTAAAGTAAAAATCTTGAGATCATGAATTATTCCTGTGGCAGCCTACGGTTGTGAGTCTTGGACTATCACTCAGTCACGGAGAAAAAAAGATTGCAGCTTTTGAATTGAAATGCTATAGAAAAATTCTCAGAATACCATAGATCAAGAAGAGGGAAAACATAGACATTCTGAACGAGTTGAACATCAGGGAGAACTGGCTCATAAACAGCATCCTGTCCCGAAAGTTGAAGTATTTTGGCCACACCCAAGCGTCATGGTGGCTTGGAAAAGACGATGATGGAGGGTGCACTTTGTGGAAGGCGAGGCAGGGGTCGACCACCGCGAAGATGGATACAAGGCATTGAAGACGCATTGGCATCGATAGCACATGGGACCGGAGAACTGGCTAGGGAAAGGGATACTTTCAGGCGTGCCGTGAAGAGAGCGACGTTCTGTAAAGGACTTGCTGATTGATGATGAGTCGCTTTTTAGAAAATCATAAAGTCTTCGGCTTAGAGGTTAGGAAAATGGTTTCACAATGAAATCCTCGAAGTATTTTTATTCTGGAAGTCCGGTTTGCAGCCGGAACTACTGAGTTTAGTGCTCCTGACGGCACCGTGAGCTGTGATTATCGATTATTGACTGAATTCCAGATTCGTACGTAATGGCAATGATGGGTGATGTATTTTTCTTCGTTGAGTTCCTAGGACAAGGCGTGTGCTATTTATTTTCTGGCCGTGGCTGCAACTTGGACAAGGACATGAGGCGAATGGTCATGAATACTTTTAATCTACTCATCGCCCAGCTATTCGTCGAATGAAGTTGATTTTTAGCAGCGTGTTTAAGGAGTTATGGTTTGCCAGATCAGATCGTGTGTCTTTTGCTGACTGAGGACACTTTGACTTTGTCTACAACATTCACTTGAGGTATTCGGCGTATATGACTCAGTTTGTGACTGGAATCACTGGCAAAGGCGGTTGAGTAATTATGGGCAAACCTTGTTTGCTGTGATGCCGGAACCGTAACGACTAACTAACTAATTAACTATCCTTGAAGTTTACCAGGGTTCGATTCCTGCAGTGGCCTGTTTGGCAAAAAAGTGCAAAAGAAGAAATTTGTTTCAGGCTGTGGTTCGAGAGTCACACTGTCGAAGAGAATTTGGTGCCTCACTACGAAATATTGGTGTAATAAGCAACGAATACATTGCAACCTACCTCCATTGTGGATACGGCACAAATATTTAGTACAAAGTCCTCACGACCAAACAAATATTTAACACGCACGCAAAGACACACACAGAAAAGAGAATGGCACACAGCATCGACATATAACTATGCTATCAGAACCAGGCACAGTAAAGCCTGGCGTTTAATATAATATTACTGATACTTAAAAAATCGACCAGGTTATGGGCTGCAATTACATGTGAGATCAAGCATTCTTTATGTGTTGCGTTATAGCTTGATGACAGACGATTAAGCAATCTGTTTGGTAACCCGCAGACTTGATTTCAAACTGGGCTGATAACATATGGTGCTATTAAGTGTTGTAGCTGTAAATTACTTTATAACAGGAAACCGCTATTATTGGGATAATGTTTAAAAGCATTCTGCCAGAAATTACAGTCAACAGTGTTTGGAGTACCTGAACATTATTTTTCTTCATAAATGATTTTCCATATATTGCAAATGCCATTGAAGGGTCGGAGTAAGATTGTTACATCAAACATTCGCGAGAACGCCATTTAATTAGTTAGTCGAGGTTCTGACATCACAGCATACGGGTGGCCCCATAACTGTTCCGTTCTTGTGTCAGTAGAAATCCCACAAACTGTCCTTCACTGACCCATTTGAAAACTAGTAAACAACTTTTCAATCACATCAAAATCCTGAATCTTGCACACGCAAAGTAAAAATATAGAAGGCAGCTGTCAGATGAGCAAACACCCACAGTCCAGCATCAGGATTACAGCTCACTGTTTTCGCAGCTCCTCAATCGCAAAAGTCGGAATTGCACCAGCAAAAGTGCATGTCACCCTCTGTTTTGGTGCAGTCAACAACACGCCGCAGGCACAATAGAAAAAAAAAACACATTCTACAAAATCCGCAGCTCACAGCGTCGCACCAAGCATTTAGCTCAGTAACTGGGCGACGGAACATTTGGACATCCGATCCAGAAATGGGGAATTAGCATATGCAAAACCTGACTGGAAACAAATAACTTTTCAAAGCGTCAGCGATCAGTCGGGTATATGTCATTTTAGCTGAAATCCCTGCCCCCTCCCCTCATTATGAATCGAGAATGGCCTTCACTTTCCAAAACATTTGTTTTCACCCATGTTAGGCTAGGTCAGTAGAGATTTATTTGAACATATGAAGATTGGACTGCCTATCATGCGTCAGCTATTTTATGTCGCTAAAATATCATTTCTCTTTTCCTTGTGGTAATAATGAGTTATTTATAAACAATGTGGTCCACCATCATAATGTGAACAACGGCCTATCCATTCTTATCTCCCCGAGGCCACTATCCTTGTCCTGGATAACGTTCTTCGCAATGTGTCCAAAAGAAGCACTGAAATGGGGAACAGACGATCTGAGAAAAAGATTACGTCCAAGGGAAACATTAAAAAGAACATTATTACGAGAAGCTAAAAATGATGGGCTGAACTCGATGACAGAAATCGAGAGAGTTGCATGCAATAGAGCGGAGTGGAGAAAGCCAATGCGAGCACTGTGTGACGTCTAACGGCACACAAGGGATGATTATGGTGATGTTAATAAATATGTATCCACGCTAAGGCATTATTAGACCAAACGTCAAAATCCCTCTGTCTGTTTGTTCTATTTCGACTGTTGATCTTTACAAACCTATGGAACAGCAGCTGCACGCGATTTTAAGTAAAAATGTTCATATCACGCATCTTTCCCGGTGCAACTTGTGAACGTGAGTCACGAATTCTTACTTAATCACTAACGAAAGCATCAGTGCCTTTGAACTGAAATGCTACAGAAAAATGCTTAAAACACCATAGATCAGGATTTAAAAAAAAATGTTCTGAAGATCGATGAGATCTGGCTCATAGACAGCAATCTCTTTAAAATGCTGTGGTATTTTAGTCAAATTACACTTCATGGTAACCTAAAGAAAATGACAATGGCGAGTACCGTTTACGGAAAACGATGTTGGGGCAGACCTCCGTGAATACAACGAGACATTAAAGACGCATTGGCTATGAAAGCACTTAGGGTTGGAGAACTGGCTAGAGAAGGAAAGACTGTAAGACGTCCCGTGAGAGAGTGTCGTTCTGAAAAGGGCCTGCTGGGTGAGGATGATACTCTTTACAGTTGTCACCGTGTTCTTCAACTAATGGTTAGTTGCGTATCCTTTACAGGACGTTGCAGAAAAAACCCCAACAGCCTCTGGCTGTTGGGTGGTTTTTCTAGGCAAATTTAGGTGCAGTTGTTTGCCATTGCTTACAGGACGGTCGGCTTTCTTGATACCGCTGTCGAAATCAGCGCAAGGCGCATGGCCTGCAGCTGGGATCGAACCCGGCACCACCGCATTACGAAGGTTTTTCAACTGCTCTCTGTTTATTTCACACACACGATGAGGCATTGTTACTAGTTACTCTGACAGCCCAAAGCAATCAAATCATAAATCTCACAAATAAATTCTTTGCCGTCTACAAGCTTGTCCTAATTTCTTTATTAGCTCTCCAATATTCACTCCCACACAGCAAAAGAAATTCCTGTATTACACAATTGACCAACGCGTACCCATGGTCTACTTGCCAAAGAGGTATCCTGCAGTGGTCTCTACCATATCTCGTTTTCTTTTTAAGTCAATTTTATTGATTTGTTCAGGACCACTACTGCTTCATAAAATGTCAATACATTTTGTTCCCTGCCATTCATCGAAAATAAATTCTGAGCGTCGTCGTCGTCATCACCCTGTTCTGCAATTGAACGTTAAACAGAGCTTCGGTTGTGAGGTTAAGCAGTCATGGGCAGGACGTGACGATTCCTTGGGTGAGCCCAGAACCAGAGCATCATGTGTCGGCTCTGCATTTATGGAAGCCTCCTTGGATGGCGGGGAATGCCCATGATCTGCCCCTGCCTTCCCTTGAGGGCTGAAAACTCTACATAGAGCTGCCTTAAGGACGACATACCGGGGGCCACACCTGTTGAAGGTCAAAGAGGACACCACACAAATGAGGCAACATCTCGACCCACACAAAATAATGGCCACAGTCAACCTAGAAATAGGCTTGACGTCTTCCTCCGAAGTCGGAGTACATCTGCCGGAGAGGCGGGGAACGAGTACTGCAAACAAATAAGCCAGTAAAACGGATGTACACGCAAAACTCAGGTCAAGGTAAAAGCCAAAAGTCCATTTTGGACGAACAACCGTGACTTACCGCCGGAATTCACAGCCGGTGAACAAGAAGAAGAAGAAGAAACAGAGCTTGCATTTCCGGTGTCTTTCTCTCTCTCTCTCTCTTTCTCTCTCTCTCTCTCTCTCTCTCTCTCTCTTTCTCTCTCTCTCTCTTTCTATATATATATATATATATATATATATATATATATATATATATATATATATATAGAAAAAATATATATATACATATATATTCATTCATTCATTCATTCATTCATTCATTCATTCAGTAGCATGTCCCTCGCGGAACCTCGCTGCCATAACAACCCTCCGGAAAACCTTCCTATCCTGAGCAAGATGTCCTGCGTCTGATACACCCATCTGGAGATCATCTGCCACATCCTGCACCCATCTTCTCCTTGGCCTTCCTCTTCCTCTCTTCCCAGGCATATACCCCTCCATTATTGTTCTCTCTAGACTTCCATGACGTTTCAAGTGACCAAAATATTTCAATTTTCTTTTGTTTTATTGTCTTTTACTAGCCAACCCTCTTCAATATTCAGCTCTTGAAGTATGGATGCATTTGTTCTTTTCTTTACCCAAGATATTCTTAGAACCTGTCTGTAACATTTATATTCAAATGCATTTATGCGCTGTTCCGCTTGTTAAGTAAGTGTCCAGGTCTCACAGGCGTATGTTGCAATGGGAAAGATGCATGCTCTTAAAAATCTGACCTTTGTAGTTCTATCTGTACAATTCCATAATTTATTCAGTTGTTTTAGTCTTTGAAGAGCAACTGATAGTCGCCGTTTAATTTCTTTCATTGTGTCACCATTGTTGGTGACCAGTGACCCAAGATATTCGAAATTTTCCACCACTTCCAATCTTTCCTCATTAACATATATTTCCTTCTCCATGGCAGTTTTGTTTGTATGCATTATCTTTGTTTTTGCTATGTTTAGAAATAAGTTATGATTTTCACTATTTCTTTGGAGTGAGGTTAATAAGTTTTCTAAACCATTTTGTGATGTTGATAGTAATACTGTATCATCAGCATAACGAATTTCTGGTATTTCATGACCACCGATGTTTAGGGCATCATATTGTTCCTTGTTTATATCATCTCTTACATTTCTCATTATATTTTTCGGCGTACAGGTTGAACAAATACGGTGACAGCACACATCCCTGACGGACTCCTTGCTTGATGCCAAACCAGTCTGATGTCTCTCCATCTATTCTGACTGCTGCTTGTTGGTCTTGATAGAGCATTTTAATGAGCTGCACTATATGTGATGGAAAGCCCATATTCCTCATGATTTCCCAAAGCTTCTGATATTGTACACAGTCAAATGCTTTTGAATAATCCACAAAACATAAGAACAGATTTACATTAAATTCTCTACACTTCTCTATTATTAAACGCATGTTGAATATATGATCTCTTGTTCCTCTTCCCTGTCTAAATCCAGCCTGAGCTACATTAATCTCTTCTTCCATTTTCTTATGCAGTTTTCTCATTATAATTTTTAGTAGAATTTTATTTGCATGACTGATCAGGGCAATAGTTCGATAGTTTGTACATAATTTCAGGTCACCCTTTTTTGGTATTGGAATGAAGATAGTTCTCTTCCAGTCTTTTGGCCAAATACCATATTTCCATATCTTTTCACATAATGCATGATAGATTTTTATGCTTTCTTCTCCTCCCGCTTTAATCAATTCAGCTGGTATCTCATCACATCCAGGTGATTTACCATTTTTCAGGCTCCTTATTGCCCATGAAATTTCATCTAATGAAGGTTCAGGTTCTGCCTCTACTTTTACTGGTTCATGTATATCATTCATATCCTCACTGTCATTCATATCATACATTCCGCTGCAGTATTCCTGCCATCTTCCTAGAATTTGTCTAGATTCTGTTAAAGTATTTCCCATCCTGTCACAAATAACATTTAACTGAGGTTGAAAATTTCTTGTCAATAACTTCATTTCCTTGAACATTTCGTAATCTCTTCCATTTTTATGATGCTGCTCTATTTTAATACAGCAATCTTGTACATACTGATTTTTATCCTTTCTTGTGTACTTTCTTATTTCTCGTGTTAAAAATGTATACTTCATCCTACTGTCATTGGTTTCTCCTTTCTTTTTCAGTTCCCCTTCGTTGTTTTATTAGTTCTAACGTGTATGGTGTGATCCATGGTTTATGTTGCTTAGTCCTGGTGGGTATTAAGTCTTTAGCTGCTGTTATCAAGATATCCCTAGCTTGTACCGCCAGTTCATCAGGTGTCATTTTTCCTCTTGTACAGACATCAAGACCTCAAAAACGGTTCTTCACTTCTACGTTGTATGCATCTGGTATTTTTGTGAGATCAAATCTAAATGGCCTTGGTCCTCTGGTAAGCTTTTTGAGTTTTAATTTCAGATCTGCTTCTAGTAACTGATGATCTGTATCGCAATCTGCACTTCGCAGGGTTTTTGCAGATGTTATGCTCGATCTCCATCTTCTTTGTATTAAAATGTAATCTATCTGGTTTTTGGTAACACCGTCAGGGGATGTCCATGTGAAAAGCCTTCTAGGGTGTTGTTTATAAAGTGTGTTAGCTATTGTTAATTCATTTTCTATGCAAAATTCTATCAATTTTTCTCCTGTTTCATTTCTATTACCCAATCCAAATTTTCCTAAAACGTGTCTCTCATTTTCAGCTCTGCCTGTACCTACTTTAGCATTAAAATCTCCCATTATTATTATTATATCATTCTGATTAATTTTATTTAATGTGTCTTGCAGTATGGCATAAAAATCTTCAATTTCGCCCTCCTCTGCTGTTGAAGTTGGTGCATATACCTGCATGAAAGTTAATATATATATATATATATATATATATATATATATATATATATAATATATCAGAGAAGATAAAAAACAGTTTATTATAAATACCTGTAATAGAATTGAACAACTCCAGATGCAGGGAAGAGGCAGAGACTTGTTTAAAGAAATTAAAACATTGAAATACGAATTCAGGCCTTCTTTACATGTAATAAGTGATAAAAACGGTAACACATTAACGAAAACCAAAGACATTAGAAAGATGGAAAGAATACTGTAGAGAAATGTGTGAGGATGAGACAGGTAATTCAAAAACGACTTGTGAAAGTTATGAAAAAGAACCAGAGCCTTAACTGGATGAGGTACGATCAGCAATACACAGCCTGAAGAAAGGAAAGTCACCAGGTTGCGACGAAATACCAGCAGAACTAATTCAAGCAGGAGGAGAGGCCAGCGTCCGAATCTACCATGACTGTGCTCGAAGATCTGGAACAGTGGCGTTTGGTCTAAAGCTTGGAAAAGAACAGTCTATATTTCTCTCCCAAAGAAAGGAAATCCAAAACTATGCTTTAACTACCGTACCATCGCATTAATAAGTCATGCTAGCAAAATCCTCTTACGAATTATCATGAAAAGGATTGAAGGAAAATTACAATATGAACTAGATGAAGCACAAGCGGGTTTCAGACAGGGTAGAGGAACTAGGGATCACATATTTAATATGAGAATAATTTTTGAAAAATGTAGAGAATACAACGTAGATCTTCAT
This sequence comes from Candidula unifasciata, assembly GCA_905116865.2. NCBI lineage: Eukaryota > Metazoa > Mollusca > Gastropoda > Stylommatophora > Geomitridae > Candidula > Candidula unifasciata. The sequence goes on along the minus strand of CAJHNH020002902.1, from coordinate 86,198 downwards.
GCTTGTTTTATTGATTATGGCAAGGCATTTGATTGTGTCCAGCACCACCAACTGTGGACTGTTATGAAAAGTATGGGATTTCCAGCGCATTTAGTGCAATTAATTGAAAATCTCTATCATGAACAACAAGCAGCCATCAGAGCAGCTGGTGAAACATCTGATTGGTTCGAGGTGCAAAAGGGGGTGAGGCAGGGGTGCATTCTCTCACCATACCTATTCAATATATACACAGAAAATATAATGAGAAATGTCAAAAATGACCAGACTTGTGACAGTTAAGATCCGCTCAAAATTGGTGGCAACCCTATTCCGGAACTCCGCTATGCAGATGACACAGTCCTCCTTTCGAACAGAGTAAAGGGAATAGAAAATTTAATATTGTCCGTCCAAAAGCACAGTGAAGATCAAAATCTGTTCTTGAATTTAAAGAAAACGAAAATAATGTCCGCAGATAAAACTGGCTGTCACCCAAAAATAACAATAAATGATGAAGAAATTGAAAATGTCACAAACTTTGAATATCTAGGCTGTATAATAAACAACAATGGAGACTGTTCGACAGAAATTAAAAGGAGGATGGCCATAGTAATGCAAAGATTGAACAGCCTTAAAAGTCTATGGTTAAGCACCAGCAAGGAGATAAAAATTAGAATTTTGAGAGCATGCATCTTCCCTGTGGCTACATATGGATGTGAGTCATGGACTATCTCTCAGTCCTTAAGAAAGAGAATAGGGGCTTTTGAGCTGAAATGCTATAGAAAGATTCTCAGAATAACTTGGACAAAGAAGATGAGAAATATTGACATCTTAAAAGATCTGAACATCAAGGAAGATTGGCTAATAAACAGCATCCTTTCTCGAAAGCTGAAATATTTTGGTCATATCAAGCGCCACGACGGATTGGAAAAAAATTATAGCAGAAGGCATGGTACCAGGAAGGAGGGGCAGAGGCCGACCGTCACGAAGATAGGCACAGGATATAAGTGACTCCTTGAGTGTGAAAGTTCGTGAGGCGGGAGAACTGGCAAAAGACCGAGTTTCTTACAGGCAGACTGTGATGAGAGCGACGTTCTGCAAAGGACCTGCTACATGATGATGATGATATATATTTTAGTGCTATTGTAATAGACACTTGGTCTGGCACCATTGCTTCTAGAAAAAAAAAGCCTGGTTTACATATAACATCTATTGAATCTATAATTTCATAGTATTTACCTGTAACAGTCGATTCACGTCCAACATGTGTTTTTTCATCGTCGGCAAAAATGTCTTTGATTGTTTTGGAACTATCAAGTTTACTGCTTCTCGATTTATCAGACTTTGCTTCACTACCAGGGTACCTATGTTTCCCGATTCTTTTATCTGTCGTATTACTTGAGAGGAATGTTTCATCGTCTCTGATTTTCGGGTATTTATGCATACCACTGTTTTTACTGGCCATTGTAGTAGTGTTCTTGTGCACTTTTGCAAACGTTTTGCGTTGTCTGTACTCTGTAACTAAGTCGAGGCTCACAGCTGCAAGTCGAGGAAGAGCCTGCAATGCAAACAGTTGAAAATATAACGTTGTAATAATTGTTATGATAATATTACACAATATTACTGCAAGCTGAGAGAGAGAGAGAGAGAGAGAGAGAGAGAGAGAGAGAGAGAGAGAGAGAGAGAGAGAGAGAGAGAGAGAGAGGGAGAGAGAGAGAGAGAGAGACAATTACTTGATGAGGAAAACTGACAATATAATAAGAATTCGCTTTCATCAGAACCCACATTAGCAAATAAAAAAGAAAAGAAATCCCACCCACAATAACCCAACCCAATATATTGGGTAGCGAATGACAGGTGAGCGGAGTGTGCTTAAATTAAATACAATAAAAAAAATTGGCGTGTGTTGCTTGAAGGCGGAAAAATAATATTAATAATAACAGTAATAATAAGTAGAGGAAGACGGAGTAGGAGAAGGAAGAAGAAGAAGAAGAAGAAGAAGAAGAAGAAGAAGAAGAAGAAGAAGAAGAAGAAGAAGAAGAAGAAGAAGAAGAAGAAGAAGAAGAAGAAGAAGAAGAAGAAGAAGAAGAAGAAGAAGAAGAAGAAGAAGAAGAAGAAGAAGAAGAAGAAGAAGAAGAAGAAGAAGAAAAAGAAGAAGAAGAAGAAGAAGAAGAAAAAGAAGAAAAAGAAAAAGAACAACAACAACATTAAGAAGAAGAAGAAGAAGAAGAAGAAGAAGAAGAAGAAGAAGAAGAAGAAGAAGAAGAAGAAGAAGAAGAAGAAGAAGAAGAAGAAGAAGAAGAAGAAGAAGAAGAAGAAGAAGAAGAAGAAGAAGAAGAAGAAGAAGAAGAAGAAGAACAACAACAACAACAACAACAACAACAACAACAACAACAAAAAGAAGAAGAAGTGTTTATCGGTTTTCATTGTTTCTAAAGAATATTATATTTTTTAGGATCCTTGTTATTTCTTGAAAGGGTGCTATTCACTGTAAGCGGCCCAACTTCACATTTAGTGTCCTTTCGTTCATATTAGCTAAGGCGAGTCTACGTTGCAGGGGTGCCAAGTTCGTCACCGCCGATGTCCCATATTCTATACTACACGGCGACGTAGCTTTTAATGTGCCTAGAATATCTACACCTGGCCCTAACCTAAATCAGCCGCTAGGCACAGGCTGAACCTAGGTCGCTCTAGAGAGTCCCCAGTGCGTCGCATGGCTCACTACAGCTACTGAAAACGCAATAGCGGCGGACGCTGGTGGCAGAGTGTGTACTTCGAGCGCTCAACGTAAAATGCACGCCGGCACCACTTTCTCGTCGGACGTAGGTTCAGGCGGCGGGGTAAGGGGTTGGGGTTAGAGCCAGTTGTAGTTTATCTGTTGTGCAGCTGTTCACATACAGTAGGAAATAATTAACACACAACACAACAGGTTAACGGGGTGCGTGTGGTAAAGTGGCTGGCTTGGTGGCTGAAGGGTGGGGGGGGGGAAGGGCTGGTATTTTTGCTTTCCTTAACAGCAACATCACCCCCTCCCCCCCTAACCACCTTTTTTCCCCATCCACCACCAACCACTGATTTTCCAGTGTAGCCAAGCCACATATAACATATGTTCTTTTTATTGCTGCTGTGTACTGATTAATCCACGCTTTCAGAAGATTGACCAGCTGCTTCCATATCAATACACATGGACATCTATATTCTATAAATACACACAAATACCTTATAATCTGGATACAAGAAAGAGCTGGCGGCGTGATTCGGGAATGATGAGGTAACTTTCGAAATAGGTTCAGCCGGGACACTTGGCCAGTTGGGGGAGGAGAACGTCAAGCCTTGGTCAGTACCAGCATCATAGGGATGGAGATCCATGCGTAGACTGGTCTTCCAGCGACCACGGGCGCACAGATCTAGATTGCTGACTCCGATAAACCAGTCGGGACTTGGAATAATCTTCATCATAAAGGACAGCTGTTAAAAAAAGACAGATTAGTAATTTAAATATATGCCACCCCAAACAGGGGAAATCCACAGGTCATGGGACAGTCTAATATTTCAGGGGGTGGTAGATAGGCTACATGACAGTCATGGTGCCTAGGCTGCACTCTCTCGTGGGACAAGTTCTATATGTTTTAGGGTCGTTAAAAGCATCAGAAAGCCGGGAAACCCAATCTTACCACCCTCTAAAACGTTGGACTGTCCTGTAACGACATCTGCGGATATATATATATATAGTTATGAGACATGAGATCACCAGTAAATATGTCGATGCTTTATTAGTATCTTACCCCAGATGACGTTACAGGATGGTCCAACATTTAGGATATTAATAAAGCATCGACAGATTTACTGGTGATCTCATGTCTTATAACTATATATATATATATATATATATATATATATATATATATATATATATATATATATATATATATATATATATATATATATAATGTATACAAACTTCATCACATGACAGAAACAGACAATTATACACACATTTAGATTCCTTACTGTACACAACAGACTTTGCAACCACTTGAACAATAAATACAAGACTGGGGATTCAGAAATGTGCCCATTTGGATAGGCAGCGCAAAATACTGAACATGTGTTACAGCTATGTTCTCTAAATGCAGTAGAGAGATCCTACTAATGAAAGTCGTCCCCTCGTAGGATGCAATTTTGTGTTATTTTGAAGCCCTAACCTGGATTTTGATGGGGGCCCTGAGTATAGCCGGGCCATAAATATGGTCTGGTCATAGTTATGGCCTAACGGCTGAAAATGGTTTCTGGGACATCTTCACGGGTGATCCTCATCCGCATGGTGGCACTTTGTGTCACCTGATTTTTGTCGCTTGTGTGATGTCCTGGTGGGGTACAACTACCTACCTAGAGAGATTCTACCTTTGGCCAGTTAGCATTTCAATAGAATGTATGGAACCTGGAAGACATGCGTTGCACGGCAAATTTTATGGAAGCCTCTGACCTTCTCATCTGAAAACTAATTGCAGGGAGAACAAAGAGAAAAAGAAGGTGTAAAGAAATATACAAAGTTACACCAACACTGATATTCCAATACTCCCCGTACGGGTTCCGGGGCCCCATTGCGGGGGAAAAACAAGAATAGACCCCCTACCTCCCCAACAAGAATGTCGTATGAGTCTACCAATTGGGGATTTCGTCGAAGTCGGAGTGCAGCTGCCCGAGCGGCAAGAGACAACCAATTGCATACAAAGAAGTAAAACGGATGTACACGCAAAACTCAGGCCTTTTGCACAAAGCCAAAGTCCCAAGGGACGAACAGCCAGGACTTGCAGCCGGTGAACAAAGAAGAAGCAGAAGCCTTCAAATAATGTGCATGTACGTTTAAAAAAATATTAAACGATCGAACATTAGTTTATGTATTAATTCATTAATTCGTTCAGTTCTCTTCTGTTATTTCACCACATCATACTGTAGGGATTTCACCAGACAGTCCCATATTATTCGGGGTTAGGGTTAGTGCTAGTATTAAATGAATAGCTGCTACGGTCCTGTTCTCGTTTCCCAGTCCATCTTCACACTATCTCAGTCTAATCTAGGTCAAATGGGTGTCAAGTTGTATTGCTTGTTTCGAAAAGAGTCTCTCGTGTGACATGGGCTCAGACTGGCGGTAAAGGGGTTTGGGTTAGGGCCAGTTGTAGATGTTATGGGGTCGTCGAAAGCCATGTCGTTGTGTCGTACGGATATGCGATGTGATTGGAGGCAAGACAACGTGACACCCCTCTGACGTATGTCAGTCTGAGAAAGTATGAATGAAAGGTCAGGCAGTGTGTAGATGGGCCGGGAAACGTGAACTACAACTACTGGTTTAAGCTTAAGCTAGTTTCCCCAAACAAAATATGGCACGTTTCATTCACAAGTTTGTTGGGCTGGTCTACTTTTGTGCATGTTACGGGTGTGCCGCTCTGTTGTTTGCTCTCTGGTTTGTCTTGCATTTACGTTTTTATTCTGAGATAGAGAATGCCTGTGACGTATGTTGCAGCACTCTCGGAAGGGGGTGGGGTAGACCCAGTTTACACATGTTTTTGAAATGTTAAAAGCGCTGGCGTGCTGAAATATACAACAATCGATATCAACAGCATTGCTGAACAACCCCGTAACCTTGTGCCAAGGTGACAGGTTCAGAAACTACCAATCAGAAGTGAGCTAGTGTGTATATGGTCGGTCCGTGGGGAGACTAACGTTAGTTTTACCCTACTAGTGAGTCTAACCCTAACACCCCTATACTACCAAATCACGAAGCCTGCATGATGTGGTGAAATAACAGAAAAAGACCTTCGTTCTTGTATTAGCTTATAGCTGGCCTTCTTCTTATATATAGCTGTAGGAGTGAGTGTGGAACTGACTGCTCACATAAAGGGCAGGTCCCACCAATTGCAGATTGCAATAAAGGCAATCGACATGGGAACCTAGGAGCTAAACAGGCTCAAACAGAAAGGGGAAATAAGCTTTTCGCCAGTACTGGTTTATACATGCTATGTATTTGGACTATAATATTATATTTTATTTCCAATTCAGCACAGTATTATTATTATTGTCTGTGTCATCTTCATCACCATTAATATTTGTATTTCCCATTTAGCACATTATTGTAATTATTATTATTGTAATTATTATTATTATTATTATTATTATTTGGCATCCGAACGAGGCTTATGCCCTTGGAGGCCCCGCTACTCCTTACTAGATCATTAAAATTATACACGTTTCGTCCTTTCTATGATGAATTTTTTGTGTTATTTGAAGCCTCACCCTGGCTTTTGCCAGGGGCCGCAATATAGGTAGGCCATAAATATGGCCAATTGTCTGAATGCGGTGTCTGGGACCTCTCCACGGCGATCGTCATCCACACAGTGGCACTTTGTGTCATCGGGTGTTTATCGCTTGTGTGATGTCCTGGTGGGGTAGAAAGTCAGTCAGTCGGCTGTGCACTTTTACAACGTAATAAACGTTTGTGTATAGTCACAATTCATAATACAGCTGGGAAATGTATGCTTACTATTTCTATACATTTCTGTTTAATTTTCAGAAAGATAAACACAAACAAATACTGAAGCAGATATTGACACGTTCTGATACCTTTGAATGTTGGCCGTCTAAAACAATCACACACGACGTTTGACCCACACCACTGTCTATAGCTGGCGCCACAAAACTGTCCAGAACGCCGTTGTAGCCCTGCACAAACTCGGTATCGAGAGCATGGTATATACCCTGTTCAGCAAACAGTTTTACTCCCAAGGTAGCGTTTTCTCCCACAACCCACATGTGGTGTTCAAGATCATGGGAGCGACCTGTAGGTAACAGAGGAAAATAATCACAAACGTGGCTTGTGCTGTGTGAAGCGTGGAAACAACGAGAATAATTAGTTTGTATAATTCATTTTTATTCTAGGACAAGGCGTAAGCAATACCAAATGGAAAAGGCTTGGTGGGCCGGCGTTCCGTTATGGGTAAAGAAAAGCAAAAGAATGGACAGAAGTAGGAAGAAACGAGTGAGAGGTACGGGAGGAGAAATAGGAAGAAGACAACGTAGAAAAAGAAGAAAAGTATCAGGAGCAAAATGAGACGAACGAGGAGAAGGAGGAAGAGAAGACACCTAATAATTTTAGTTTAGTTGGCGGAACAACATCATGGCACACGGGTGTAACTCATAATTGCTCCGTTATACTTCTAACTCAAGCTAGAGTTTGAAGTAGCAGCGCAGTGCACGCACTCCGTTGCATCGGCGAGGATTTTGAGGAGAAAGAGAAGAAGAAAATAATAATAAATAATAGATATTGAAGTATTTATAAAATATGGGTCTGGGTCAGTTTCTAAAGCGTTGCGAAAGCACTTCATAATGCCTTGGTGTCGGGTTCGATCCCTTTGATTTGGCAGCAGTTTTAACAGTGGTATCGAAAGCCGTAATCAATGGCAAATGAATGTACGTAGAATTGCCTGGTGAAATCACACACGCGCACAAAACAAAAAACTAAATAAATGCTGGGGTTGGTTTTTCAATGGCCTGTAAAAGACATTCCAGTGAAATGTGACTGCAAAGCTCAACTAAATGGGGAAGCAGAAAAACGTGCACAATTCAACACAAATAACATTTCGTCCGGCAGCCTTTGTCTTACATGAAGTGAGCTACACAAAGTTGACATCGAGGAGAGTATTCAGATCTCGGCACTCTTCAGTGCCCAGATCTTTAATGAGTGACGTGAGCAACGTTTAAAAAAATGTGAAGTGGAATGAATGAAATAAAATAAACGATGGCTAAAAAAATATAGTCGCAAATAATAATAATATTATTATATAATTATTAATTATATATATTGCATATAATTTTTAATATTATAATTCTGTAAAAGGCATGCAACTAACAACAAATAGAAACAGACAACTTACCCACAAGTGGAGACCATTGAGCATGTGGTCTGTACATTGGATACATTTTAGGAAATGTTTGCTTTGACCAGTATGTGTTTACTGTCAACACGTATTTCACGAGTGACTTCGGTTTGCAGTATACTGCATTCTGCTTGAATCTGTTTCTAACTGTGTCTTTGCTTGAGTCGCACTGTGATGCTAATGCAAACAAAGTCAGAAGGACTACCACTGTAACAACATCCATTGTATGTAAACTAAGTAACAAATAAGCGATTGCGTAATTGTATTTCCGATTTCTGTCTTTACTCCTATTACCTCAAAATAAATGACAAACTTTGACAATTATCTGACATGTTTGCAGATGTAAAAGTATCTTCACAAACTTGTAAGGCATGAGTGCAACGAAGAGTAAGCAACTGCTTTATATATAAGCTGATTTGGTGTAACAGGTCGTGCAATTTACCTGTTTGTTTATTTCCTGTTGAAACGTACGCGCACGAACGTAGTTTTCTCGGTTCAAGGTACGATTAAATTTTGGGGTTTCTAGAACAAGGATATCTGAACGTAATTATTTACCTCACACGATTTACTGGTATCGTTTCTGGGCTTGCTCAAGCTTCATAAGGCTAATGAGGCACAAAAATATGCCAGGTAACTGAAATTGTTGTGACTTTAACATTTTACGTTGGTATTTACGAGGTTGTTGTGATACAGCAGATTTGTTCCGAAGCTTTGATTTCTCTTTCTTCTTCTTTTCACTACTCCAGGAATGCCTTGCAGTGTCAGGACAGGAAAAGATCACTGAAAAGGGCCCTTCTGTTAGCTTCGTATAAGGTACTTTTCAGTGTCTCTGATTTTTCTGCCTGCCATAACTGTAAGTACAGAGAAGTAGCGAACCTTTTACACGCCTATCGATCATCGGGCATATAGTGCTAGACCTATACTTTTGTAGATAAAACGGCACTATGTGGATTATCTGGTCAAGATCACACCGGCCAAATTTAGTTTACTTTTCAATACAAACTATCTATCCATATCCTATTCATGTCGCTGTTGACACATAAGGCATTCACAAGTGATCTCCATTGCTGCCGGTCTACTGCTTTTCTGCCCAAGGTAGCCCATGTCAGTTTACATTCCTTCATTTCCCATTCTACTGTCCTTCTCCAGGTTTTCTTAGGTCGTCCACGTCTCCTTTTCCCATCTGCTGTCCACCGGAGAGCTGTTTTTTGCCAGAGTGTCACAAGGCATTCTGCAAACATGTCCAAGCCATCTCCATTGTCTTACTTTGATAACATTTGCCAGTGATGCACAATATGTTTCCCTCCTGTTCTTCATTTGAGATCTTATTTGTCCAAAATATTTGTAGAATTTATTTTGAAAAGTCTCAAGTTTATGTGTAATTCCCGCTGTAATTCTCCACATTCACTGTTGTATAATAGTATTCCCAAAATAGTATATTCTGAGTTGTGTCTTTAAACTAAAACACTTTGACTTCCATATATTGTAAAGAATTGCAAATGCTTGATTTGTTTTATTTATTCTTGATTATACATCCTTTTAAGAATCTCCATCTGGAGAAACTTTACTTCCGAGGTATATAAATTCTTCAACGTTTCAACACAATACCTGGTACTAATTTAAAGCTGGGTCGACTGGAGCCAGTGTCAATTATAAAGAAAATTAGCCTTGATGTGGATTCGGACCCTATACCTTTATCCTTACAGGCGTCTAACGGCTACGCCACCGTGGTTCCCGCCCTAACTGTAGTGTAGGTTTAATCCCAGTGTCAGAATTATTTATCGTACCAGTATATCGCACCGATAGTCAAGCTTTTAATATTTACGCTATGGCGAATTGAACAGATACCCATAAATGCTGCCCCAAACCACGCCCTTCTGTAGCTATAAAAAAATGTGTAGTCTAAAGATGGACGTGCTCCAAACATTACCATTACAGCCCATATCAAACTTGACAGAAGTTGCAGAGAGCAGATTAGACACGTTAGTCAGAACGCTGATTGATGAAAACACAGACAAAGATGGCGCTGTAGAGTACATGGGCGGATCAGCTATTCAGAGCAAGACATTCATAGTGAGTTCAAGTGGGAAAACCATAAATGAGATGAATAGGGCCTGTTACAATCAGAAGCCTCACAGCGGGAGGCTGTAACACGGGCTTTAGCATAGCTGGGCACTCAAAGAGTTCACACACGCGTGCAAACTTAGTGACTCAGTGAACATGCTTAAGAGAATCCCTGCTGCGTTTATCACACAATAGATTGTGTTACTTTGCGAATGGCTGGATTAACCTTCATATTTGTGCCGGGCAATGCAAGTGTTAAAGGCAACGAGGGTGCAGATTATTGTGTAGTTGCTGCAGTTACTATCTACAGGACAGAAACGATGTTATCAATGTAATGCGCAACATTTGCCGCGAAGAGAATGTGGTAAAGGGTGGAACTTCCTAACCCTGTCTAGTCTTATTTACATGGGCATTCTACCTATAGCTATAAGAAATGAACATCTCACCAAACATACAAGGCGTTTGAATAATCAACACAAAATAAGCTTCTGGAGCTTTAGAGGGGGAGATCGGAGCTCCTGTGAATCTGCAGAGTGCTGTGATGGTAAACCTCCCTAATCACTATTATAAGAAATAATGTAAAATGAAACTGCATTAACATCTCTTGCTCAAGTTCTAATTTCATTTTCACTTACATAAATTCTGTCTCTTTTCCTTTTAACATAAACTAGCAACTGCTTATATGCGATTATATGTGTGTGTGTGCGTGCGTGTGTGTGTATATATATATATATATATATATATATATATATATATACACACACACATAAGTGAAGTAAATATCCCTTTTCCCGCCTTCAGGTGCACCAGGCATATAGGAAAAGCACCCATGTTTTTACAGACCAATCGGCTTTGGGTGGGTAATGTGGTCAGCATTACGCCGGCCGTGTTTATTTCCCCAGGACATACACCCTAGTACCCATTTCAGGCTGGGTCGACCTGCGAGGCCTCATACCATGAAAAAAATTCATGCAGTCATCAGTGGGATATATATGTATGTATGTATGTATGTATACATACATACATATATACACACATATATTTAGTTGTATAAAACTTCCTGCTTCAACAGATGTGATTAAATGGTATGACAACATCATTAATGGGGAGCTTTGGGAAAGGTAAACAAATTCCAGGAAATCAAAAGGCAAAGAAAAGACACTGGCATTGGTTAAAAACAGGCTTTGAGAAAAACCTGATAACAATATAAACAGAATCTCTCTGCACTAAAAATCATACAGCCAAAGAATACGATCTGGAAAAGGGGAAAAAATAGAGAACTTAGGGGGTGGGGGGGGGGGGGACGAGCTGGGTGCAATAGCGCAAGATACGACGACTTAATGTGAGTTGGTTGAGGTTCTATGCTCCACTGGGGAACGAAATGCAGAAAAAAGAAGCAACTGTTTTCTCTTGTTGTTGTCTGCTTTTTAAAACTTTATATCTGTTTACGTGTCAACCTGCTTCCGAAAAGTACATTTACATAAAATGTTTCTTCCATGTAAACATGTTCATTGCAGCCATAAACTTGTAACTGTAGGAGATAAAGGATGACACATTCGTGGCGTCGTGTTTCTCCTAACTTCCCAAACTTAAACTGGCGAGTGCTAACCATTATATTTAAATGTTAACTTTAACCGAATACCTAGATCTGCCTGCTCTCTATAACAAAAACTGCCCATACACGTAAACTTCTTTTTATTCTAATTCTTCTTCTATCCCTAACTCGAGTTGCTTTTCTATTCTTTGGCATTTTGTGCACCCATTAACCTTCCTTCCTACATGTTTCTCCTGTCCACTTTTATTCTCTGCGAAAGACAGACAGAAATGACAATATTTACTTCTTTTGATATCTGTGTTTCAAAGCAATTTCATTTTAATTTTATTATTTACATGTTTGCTGGATGTTTATTCTACCCAGCTAGCAACGTTTTTTCCTCATTTCTTCATTCGGTGAAATTTGAATAGTTCTCTATCTAAGTTCGGCATTAGTAATTCTGTGGTGCTGAGTGGTCTTAAAGCATGGAGTCCACCTCGACTGCTAGAGGTCATGGGTTCAGACCCAGGTAAAGGCTGAGATTTTTTCACGTGGACTACTAGTATTCCCCCCTGGTCTCTGGGCAGTAAGATCGGACGCCCATGTGTATTGTTGCACACGTAAAAAATCCCTTGGCAGTTGGAAATAAAAAAAAGGTAGCATAATGACGCTGCCCGGGCAAAACTTGGAGTAACAAATCTACCTAAAGTATTTCAGGATCCTCACCGGTGCTATATAGCTCGTGCACTGCGCTGAGATTGTTGAAACTCAGGCATGAGCTAGAAGTAGAATTGAGTACTTATGGGTTACTACCCTTGGGCCATAAAGTTGAATTTAAATTAGTACTTCTATTTTGAGCAGGCGCTAGTTAATGATAATTTCCTTTGTTAGTAACTTCTTCTTCTTCAGCATTTCGAGCCCTTGAGGTTCATTGTTACAGATTCCACTAGCCTCCATTCATCTTTTTGGTTTTTCTTGTCTTTCCAGTTTGTAACACCAAGTGCTTGTATGTCTGTCTGGATTCGAATTCCCCTTCGTCTTCTATTTCTGCCTTGTGGACTACGATCATTCAGATTCCTTGTGTATACAAATTTGTTAGTAATTGCTGGGGTCATTTAAAAAGTCGAGAGGATCGATTTTATTGCACCGGGGTTTTCGGACTCTCCCCGCAGATCAGGTAACCGCCAGCCAGCAGCGACGAACGGAGCATGAACTCGGTAGCTCTAGCGAGGATCCTCAGAGACCATCACAGATACTAGACGTGAACTGAATGATCACCTCGCCACGAAGACCCAGGTGTTATTTTATCTTTCATTAAAATCACACCAAAAAAGTGAAAGCAAATTTCGAGGCAAAACCAAAGAAGAGGTAAAGTAAATGTTTTAGCTCTATGGGGAGGACGGGGAGGGGTGCGCTACGGTAAGCAATACTGACATCTTTTGTTATATTGCCAATATTTTAGCGCTATTGTTGTGACAGAACATTTCGATGTTCGTACCCCCACCCTTTTTATACACTAGATATCGTATACCAGCACCTCTTTCTGTATAAACAGCAGTTCTTAGCAGTAATTAAATCAGCGACAGATATTCAGCCTGTCTGTTTTATAACTGGGATAGGGTAGGTCGGGGCAAAGACCCGCAGTTTCGTTTTTTACACATTTCTGGAAAACCGTTCGCATGTATTCTATGAAACTTCATATGGATATAGTTTAGCCACTTACCCGCCATGTATATGGCTACTGAGTCTGTGTTCTTATTAATAATCAAAATAAATGCATTTTCTGGGCATCTATACGTTGCGGGTCTATTTAGATTTTGTTTCTCTTGGATACGAAGCGCCGGAATATATAGGTGCCCAGGGACCAGTAGTCTTGTGAGAAGGCTGAACAAGTTCCTTTAGCCATGTATAAATCTTATCTTTAAAAGTATACGGTTTTACATTTCACATTACGTCAACTTTATTCATCATCATTATCATCATCATCATCGTCATCGTCATAAACCACTTCTGCCGTTAAGCGGCGTGGGGAGTAATAAATACGCGATCCAGTGCACGTTGGCTGCCACTGACTATTGTCATGCCGTGAAGGCGTAGAGTGTCTTTAATGTTGTCGATCCATGATTTCCGCGGTCGTCCTCTTGCTCTTGTAGCTTATCTTCTGAGATGTAGTGCTTGGGATGGTATTTGATCTTGCGGCATTCTAACAAGATGGCCAAAGTACAAGTACAAGGTTTCGTTCCCACAATTTGCCTGATAGTTTCATTATTCACTCGATCTCGGATGGTTAGGCTGGCTGCTTTCCTCAGGCACCTCATCTCGCAGGTGGTGATTTTGCGATATTGGCTTTAGATAGTGTCCATGTTTGGCACTGGTAGCTTAATGTTGGATTGAATATGCTATTAATAATCTGTCTCTTTGCACTCATAGTTTTGCTTGGATGTCTTATTAATGGTGACAATGTCAACTTTATTATCATGTGTATTTACAATGCATCACATTATCATTATTATTATTATTATTATTATTATTATTATTATTATTATTATTATTATTATTATTATTTTTATTATTATTATTATGTGGTCAAATTTCGCTTGGGCCTCTTGCATGTGAAGCACCCAGCGGTTTCTCTGCGTTGGTGCGCCTGATTTGATATTTATGTTTTTCATTAGTTTTTACAATTTAATTTTGCGTAGAAGATGTGTTAGTTCTAGCAGACGGTACTACCGATTATCGATTAGATTAAAGCTAACACCTGTTAGATGCCCGTGGAAAGCCGCCAACTTTACCATCCGATACCGAGTGAGAAATTAGACTATCAGTCTGACTGTAGGAACCAAATTCATTAAGAAATAGAAAATCAAATGCAGCCACAACAATTACTAACACAGGCATTACACCTAAAAAGATCTGACGTGAAAGCAACAGGGCGACCAGGGACGAAGTGGGTTGATGGCATTAAAGACATTACACATGGACAGGGACGGGCAATAATCAGTGGTGCTCAGTGAGCAATCGATTGCAAACTCCACTTACCCCACGGAGATTTTAACGGTAAGATTGGAAATCGATGATATTAATAATTATCATAGGTCAGATACAGTACTTGACAGAAGAATTGTTGTGGGACGTTTTAAATCTCTTAGGAAAAAAATATAAGCCATCAACTTTATTAAAATATCGAATAAAAGAGCTGGATATTCATGACACAAGACTCATATCAGGAACTAGAAGAAGAATTTAAGCTACATTTTTCTAATGCCATATTAACTCTTTAATTCCCAGGTGTATTAAAAAGCAGATTTCCCAGAAAATGAAAGGGCCAATGAGAAAAATACAAGTGTAGTTTCAAGGATGGAACATCCTGTCGGGCATGTTAAATATGTCTTTTGTGCATTTACAACCAAGCGTAAATAATTAGGCTATGTGAACATACAGAGGGATTCTCAATACACATGGATAATAACTATTCATACACGGTACGTTTCTTGGGACTAAAGAAGTTAATAGGTCCCTGCTTGAATAATGGCAAAAGCAGAAGCAATGGTAATTTAAAAAAAAAAGTTAAGTGTCTAGACACATGGATAACATCAGACGGAAGGTGTATGACAGAGATAAAGAACAGAGTGGGACATACCTCAAACTGCATTTTATAAAATGATGAACATTTTATGCAATAAATCAATGTAACTGGAGGTTGGATTTTTTCCCCTTCCTTTTTAGAGCCAGATTTAAAATATGGCAATGAATCCTAGACAATCAATCAACAAGCCAAACAATTTCTTGAGGCCTCGGAAATGTTCTTTTACAGAAAAATTCTTAAAATTAATATGACAGCAAAAAGAGCAATTCACGTGTTTTTAAAAGATACGAGAGCTCGAAGACAACTTATCACAAACATCATAAAGAGACAGTCCCCATTTCTGGTCACAATATCAGAAGAAAAACGGAAAATATTGTGACTACAGGAAAGATCTGTATAGAGAAAGAAGACACGAACAGATTTTTGACAGCCTTTTGTCCTGGCACGGAGGGGTGTCAGCACACGTACTTATAAATTCTTTTGAAGAACACAGAATCCGAAGGAGTAGTAGTATTTGATTTTACCCCACTAGGACATCACACAAGCGATAAACACCCGATGACACAAAGTGCCACCTTGTGGATGAGAATCACCCGTGGCGGTCCCAGAAACCACGTTTAGCCATTATCCCATATTTATGGTCGGGTTATATTGCGGACCCTGGCAAGAGCCAGGGTCTGACTTGAAAATAACGAAAAATTGTATCTCACAAGGAGATGGCTAGATAACCTGCTAGGTGAGTGCAGAATCCGAAGGAGGCGTGATCGCCCACGTCAATCGACAAGGCCCTTGGTGACCATTGTAAGACAAACATCACCCTCACTGAATTCGTTTTTTTTTTCTTTTCAACTGACTGGCGAAACCCTTACTGGTGGCTTAATCTAATTTCTTTGGAGATTGAACAGGGTTTCTGTGTGATACCCTGTTTGTCTGTCACCCAGACCAAGATTATTTAATCTTAGGGTAGTAAGGTAAATCTGCAGGTAGCTTCTGCATGCTGTAGTGCAGGGCTATTCAACTGGCGGCCCGCGGGCCAAATCTGGCCCGCGGAGACCTAGCAAGGGGCCCGCCGTTCGTTGCCACTGAAATGTAGTATATTTAAAA
>CAJHNH020002902.1:42500-65000 GCA_905116865.2 Candidula unifasciata | reverse complement strand
ATTTCGTAATCGTCAAGTGTGCAAGTCACAGACAGACGCAGACTGCCGAACGCGATTGTGTAATAACAAACTGAAACAGTAACAGTGTTTTAAGTTATCTAAATTTTAATACTTAAGTGACATACTTGATGCCATGGCTGGTACTAGTAAGAAAGCTAAATGGGTGTGTGAAAATCGTATGTTCAACAATGACTGGACACGGAAATATTTATTGATATCACCAACAATGCCTAATTCGAAACCAATGTGCTTGCTATGCAACGAATGTGTGTCGGTAGCACGGCCATCTTGAGATGTAAATAAGAAAGATACAGATGGGCGTGGTCGGCAGTAAAGGAGTACAACGTAAAGCGGCACTTTACAACGAAACACGCTGATTTTGGAAAATCATATCTAGAAGGTTTCACTGCTAGGAAATCAAAGGTTGAGTCATTGATTGCTACTTATCAGCATAGCAGCAAAATGTTTGTGCGAGCTTGTACTCAACAAGAAAAAGCCACAGCGGCTTCTTTGCATGTTTCGTGGATATTAGCCAAAAAGAAGAGACCTTTCACTGACTCAGAAACCGTGAAAGAATGCATACTAGCAATTCTGGACGAAATAGCAGTTGATGATAAAATAAAAACAAGCGTGTCACATGCAGTTCAGCAAATCCCTATGTCGGATACTTCGACGATACGCAGAATCGAAATGTTAGGAACTGAAGTTTTTGAATCTTTAATTGAAAACATAAAGCAGGCAGAATTTTTTTTCAATTGCCATTGACGAATCTACAGACATCATAGACGTGGCTCAGTTATGTTTATATGTGCTTTTTTTCGACGGAAAATGTTTTCATGAAGAACTTCTAGCTTTAATAGCATTAGAAAATTTCACAACTGGAGAAGTTATTTCTGATAAGATTAAGTTATTTTTTTTACAGAAAAAAAAATATTACTATTTTTATTGTGACAATGCAACTGAAGTGACTGATGCAAACGTTCATTTATTATTCAAACAACAAGTTAGAAATACGTGTATTTCAATTTAAAGTGGGTATTTTTTATCATTACAAAAGATTGTAGTACATTTTACATTATAATGGTTTACAAAACTGTTTCATTTATATTACCGTAGGCTAGGCCCTAGGGCGCCTAGGTGTAACCGTCTTAGAGTGTATTAAATTTACACATCTACAGTTTCCTCGACTATAGTGTTGGTAATCTTCCCACACTTAGTTTGGGCCACAGGCCCGCGACTTTCCCAATTTTCAACATTTTGGCCCGCGAGTAAACTTAGTTGAATAGCCCTGCTGTAGTGGTTTGATTTATGCGAGTTGCTCCCCTTCTTGCCTAACAACAGTATACACAATGGCGATTTTCGACTATTGAAACGCAGGGAAAATGCGGTGGTAGATCGTTGTTAACTGCTGTGTCTGTGTGCGTTTAAAAAAAAAAATAGCCTAAGCATGTATATGATATGGCGGGGAAGAGGTTAACGCAACCTCCACCCCACCACAGTGTGAATACTCAAAATACCACATGCTAAACTTTAACCTAGGTCTCTCTATCTTTATGACTTTATGAATGGTAATGGTCTGTTAAAAGAAGTTAGTTGCGTATCCTTTACAGGACGTTGCAGAACCAACCCTAAAAGCCCCTGGCTGTTGTTTGGTTTCTCTAGGCAATTTACATCCAGTAGTTTGCCATTGCTTATGGACGGTCGGCTTTCTTGATACCACTGTCGAAACCAACGCAAGGCGCATTGTCCACAGCTGGGATTGAACCTCGCATCCCGGCATTACGAAGCGAAGCGTTCGCATCGACTTAGCCACAGAGCCGACTGTGAATGGTCGACCGTTGTAATTAGTATGCCTCTTTGATTTAGTTAGTTAGTTAATTTTAAATAGTTAGTCGACAGATTATCTTCATTGCACTGCAAACCATTAAGTCCATAATTGCTGGAATCCCCTCCGTAGAAAATCCTAGATCCCGCAGTGTGTAGCGGTTCAGACACTAGTTATCTGTCGTTCTAAAAAAACAAATCTTTGACATCCAGCATATTGTCTGGCCACACCCCTCATAACATAAAGTTCTTACAGTCTGGTAATGGTTGCAGATTCACAGTCATCACTTGATTCTCATAAATGTCTTACTTCTCGCAGACAGGCTAGTCCATGACATGTCTGCCCTAAACAGTAGATTTACCTGCAAGCCTATCAGCCTGCTCCTTTCCTTGCATGTATATGAAACATTTTTGTCTGTCCAGTCACCTTAGAGACTCCAACCACTAAATTCGTACCCAGCTTTTCTCTATCTTCTCTATCCTGAGCATACTAATGGAGTCACTGAGGAAGCATGCATGGTTGAAAGTCTGTGTCTCCAGCCATGTTACTGCTTTAGTCACTGTCATGACCTCCATAATCAGACTACTTGTAGTCAAAGCAACAGCGTCAGAATCTTTCTTCACAATTCTAACTCTTAAAAAGCCCATGAGCTTCTCATGTGGCGAACCACAGACCCAGCTGTGTATGTAAAAGACTGTATGCCCCTCTAGTGAATTCTCAAAAATCAAAGCCTGCACCTCAGCCTCTGCAATAGCTGGACTTACTTTTCTGTATTTTCTGTCTAGTTAGATGCAAACAGAAAAAGTCCTACTGCACTCCGTTGGTACCTGTCCCCATTCCTCACCAGGTTCTATGTCCTCAAGTGAATACACCTGCTGAATAATGCCCTCAGCCTGACCCATCGGTGATTTTCCTCATTTTAACCTGCTGCCTTTTGTTCTTCTTAATTTAAATATGCAGTGGATGACATTTGACTGCGTTGACTTGAAGGTAGGGACATGCTCAGCACATTTGAATCCATTTTGTACTCTATGGTTTGAATATCAAGAACGTAGCACATTGCCCTGTATGCTGTGTTTCTTGCATACCCAAGTATGTTGTGCTTAGCCTCATTCTGTATCCTTTCTATATATTTATGGCTGATAGTCAGGATCACCATTGCATACTTAGAAACATTAAACAACAAACCCTGACTTAAAAAACATGCTTGTTTGATTTGCAGAGTGACATCAGACAGCAGCCTTGGTTCACAGTGTTTCAATCAATTGCTAGCAAAGAATAAAGATTGTTCTAAGCAATACAGCTTTTGGGTAGACTAAGTCTTTAAAAAAGGGTAGCAGGCAAATTATTAGGGATTTGATTGTTCATCATGGAACTAACAAGCATGAGCTTGGTGAATACAGAAATAAAGTTAATCACCAGAAATTTTAAAACTTATTTTAAAATACTCAATTCCAGAAGTATTCTTCAAACCTAAATTTATTCTGTCATCGGCAAATTGAGTGAGACTCCCTGACTCACCTCCATATGTTGTCACTGGAAAGATGCATTATCTCAACATTTTTGCTTTAACTGGTTTCCCGGTGGTATGCCATAGGTTTTTCATGATAACTGATGATTTACTAATTCAGATACAGGAGGTTCATACAGAATCTGCCTGTGATAGAAGACAGCTTCAACATTATACACGTATTATCTTTGTTATGGTTAAGAAACATTTGGTAAGTTGTTGGGCACTAAAAGAGTTAAGCTGACGTTTTCCTGTGTGATACATGTTTTATGTTCGGCATCTGTGGCTTAGGCGATATGAACATGTTTCGGGGTGCCAGGTTTGATCACAACTGTGGGCGAATGTCTTGCATTGGTTTCGAAGTGGTACCGAGAGCTGACCATTAAGAAAACAGGGGCAAACTACTGAATGTAAAATTTGCCTAGAAAAGACACAACAGCCAACAAAATGCTGGGGTTGGTTCTACAGCCTCCTGTAAAGGATATGCAACTGACTATGATGTTAGATGACATACAGTTTTGTGTGTGTGCAAATTTCTATTACATTTACAGCTAGATGAGCCATCATGCTGTCCCGCCAAACTCCAGATCCAGGCTATTCAGTTTTGATGAAAGCCGTGATAGAACAAAATGTGGATTATGTGACAGCTGTACTAAAGAGTGGTTCAAACTTAGAAGGAAGAGACAGACTAGGACAGAGTGTTCTCTACCATGCCTTTCCTGAAATCTTCACTTCAAGTAAGTTACACTTCACATTAACCTCACTGAGATCTGTAAAGGTAGCAAAGAACAATAGGTAAAATGGTAACATATCATGCATGTTGTTAGAAGTAAGTAAAAAAGTTTGTAGTGGTAGCAGCAGTAATAGTAGTGGTCTGTGACATCTTGTTCAATCCTTCTGTTTATAGATTTGTTTGTATTACAGATGTTGGATTTGCTATTTAATGTTGTATAGATTATAAGTATTAATTGTAAAAGAGTCCATGTTAAGTGAAATAGATTATAAGTGTACTTTTCAAAGTATTGCTAGTTCAGATTGTGTTATTTGTATATGGGTATATTTAAAGTGATTTGCATTATTATTATTTTACTTTTCAAGATTAAGTTGTTATTATTGTCTTTTATGTTTGAATGAACCTGCACCTGCACTGTCTTCTACAGATGTAGTAGTAGTAGGAGTAATTTTCACCTGGGTATGAGCTAGGCTTTTTCCTAGAAAAAAGTTGCTGGTACTTGCCACAAAATATCTAAAAAGTTGCTGGTACTCACCACAAGGTGTCTATAAATATGCTAGTACTCACCATAAAGTGTCTAAAATGTTGCTGGTACTCGCCACAAAGTGTCTAAAAAGGTATAGGTACACCACAGAGTGTCTAAAAAGGTACTGGTACTCACCACAGAGTGTCTAAAAAAGTACTAGTACTCACCACAAAGTGTCTAAAAGGTACTGGAACTCACCACAGTGTCTAAAAAGGTACTGGAACTCACCACAGAGTGTCTAAAATGTACTGGAACTCACCACAAAGTGTCTAAAAGGTACTGGAACTCACCACAGTGTCTAAAAAGGTACTGGAACTCACCACAGTGTCTAAAAGGTACTGGAACTCAACACAGTGTCTAAAAAGGTGCTGGTACTCACCATAAAGTGTCTAAAAATGAACCCGTACTGACCATAAAATGTATATTACAGCAAAAAGGAAAAATATTGAAAAAAAAAAGGATTCTGGTATTGCTTACCGTTGGGTACCACCAGACAAAATAGCCCTGGGACTACCTACCTCCTCCTGTAGAAAACTTAAGTTGAAAAATCCGACCTGACAAACTTACAAGAGACTTGGCTGAATTGGTTATGGGTCAGAGCTCCTTTGGAATACGAAGCTATTTTGTTGTCATTTGGGAATATATGCAACTTATAGCATCTTATGTTATTGTGACTGTAGAGTCAATGCAAATTAGAACATTTAATTTTTATGTTTTTGAGAAACCCTGTAAGTTATGGCATGTTGTTTTGTTGTTGCAGAATCCATAGAAATTATGACAATTCTAGTAAGTCACGGTATTAATGTTAATGCAACACTTGATGCTGACGGGAGCTCGGCCCTTGTCACAGCTGTGGACAGGAACCTCCATGAAGTGGTCCAGCTGTTGGTAGACAATGGTGCTGATGTTAACGATGGTGCAGCATCCAAATTTTCTGGATCGCTCTGCAGTGACCCCATGTACATGAAAAACAATGCTTTGAGTATCTCAACATCTACTCATTTCATATTTTCCAAAGGTTGGTTTTTATTAATCATTTTCCCCGTGTGTGTGTTCCGGGCCCTAATATGGTGTGTGTGTTTGTGTGTGGGGGGGGGGGGGGGAGGGGGTGGTTGATGATCAACTTGGTAAAAGGTGATTATTTAAGGCTTCCTGACATCAGATTTGTTGGACACAGTTATTGCCAGCCTGGCTGTACCAGTGTGTGAGCTGCTTTTTAAGAGCAAATGCAGAATCTTCTTCTTCTTCTTCTTTTTTGTTCGCTGGCTTTAAGCTCCGGGAGAAAGTCCTGGCTGTTCGTCCATTTTGACTTTGGCTTTGTCCAGGCCTTAGCTTTGTGTGTACATCCGTTTTAATGTCTTATTTATGTGCAGTTGATTGTTCCCTGCTGCTCAGGAAGATGCACTCTGTGACGTTGAAGAAAACTGCCAATTATTCAACTCTTATAACATGCTTTTTGAGCAGGCAGTGGGTCTATTCTTGTTTTCACCATAATGAGGCCCTGGAACCCACATGAAGACAATTCAGAATAAGAGAAAGAATTTCAATATAAGTCTACAAATTTGAACTTCATTATATCTGTATAATTAGTGTGACTAAATTATAAAGACAACAAACAACACCATAAATAGAATTCAGTGAACTCTGAAAGAGCATCTTGATGATTTGAACTTGGCTGATATTTTGCCTTTCTGTCCTATACGTGAAATCAGATGCAGCATAAATATACTTGATGAGAGGCTGCAAATTTAGTTAGTTGTTTTTTTAAATCACAGAGAAAAGACAAAAACAATGAGAATAAATTAAGCAAATGATCACCCAGTCTCAGTAGCCTTAAAGTTCATGTATAAATGTGTTTTTATGTTTGTAATTAAAGCATTTTTTGTATTTTTCAAATAGTTTGGTTATTCATTGTTAGTGTCTACAACACTGAACTATTTAAACATGAGTCAGAATATAAAGAGATGATTTTTATTTTATTTTTTTGCATTCTATTATTATTTTGTAAATTAAAAATAAATTAAAATATTTTCCGTTTATGTAATTAAAACATTTTCAATTTAATTAAAGTAAAACATTTTTCACAGTTTCTTCAAAAGCTTAATGTACAGAAAACACTCTTACAAGGAATGAAACAGTTATGTAATTTACTTAGCTGATTCCTCATGATTTAAAAAAAAAATAGATTTTATATTTTGGAAAACAAAAATTTAAACGAGTGAATATTTTTGGCTCTTTTCAGGTTGTGGACACACAGTGACTCCATTACTTTGTGCTGTAATGCAACAGAGAAAAACGATTTGCCAAATATTGTTAAAGGCAAATGCACTCTGTGAATGTCCATCCTTTGGGACGTTCTGGCGAGCCTCAGTAACAAGTGTTTGCTCCAACTGTGATGTGTATTTGACTGCATTGCACATGGCAGCATATTTAGGTGACTTAAACATGACATACACTCTGTTGAACCTCAAGGTGGATATGACAGAGCACAACTTTATTGAAAACTGCAGACAGTCCTTTAATGACATCACACCTTTGTGGTTTGCTTTACTGAAAGGCCATGAAAGCATTGTTCAGCTTTTTCTTAGCTTGGGTAAACCTGTAGCTCTTGCATGCCACTTTGGCTCGGGCTTACAGGTTTGTTTAGAGGAAGGATTCTGCAATATTGCTCTGATGATCCTACGTGCTGGTTATGGTCTTGATGATGACTTTGAATGGATTCAAGAACAGAGATTTCCAACAGACAGTATTGAAGTTATAGACAAAATCAAAAGTCTCCTAACACATCCCAGGCCATTAATTGATTGTTGTTGTACTTCTCTCAGACAAAGGTTTGGCATTCATCTCAACAAATATCTGGCCATTGTTGGAGCTCCTAAAAAGGTTGGTGACCTTCTGAACTTCAGAGATCTTACAAATTGTTCATGGCAACAAGAACTTGAACCAGACTTGTACAATTGACATTTATCATAGTAATGATGAGAACTTCGAATACTGTCTATTGTTTTGAATTGTTATTACATTTCAAGATGTTATATTTTTCTGGAAATGTGTAGTTTGAAATCAATAAAAAAAAATGTTTAAATTACTTTTGTTTTCAAAATTGTGCTCCTGTTTTCATCATCTGGGATGGTTCTTGTTAACTCTTTAAGTCCCAAGAAATGCATCATATGTTCATAGGTTCCTACCTAGAAGACCAGTAAATGCAAGATGTGCCGATTTTTCATCTCTGTTTGCTACCCCTTAGGCCACTGATGCCAAACCAATGGGGACTTAAAAAGTAAAAGAATAAGTTTCTCTTTTAACAGTAAAATATGAATTCCAAGGGACTGATAATCGAGTTTGTTTTTAAAAAAAATGGTGTAAACCCTGGACTAATAAGTCATATATCCTTGATGGGACAAAATTTTGTTCGTGTTAACTGAGTATTCTTCGTAAGTGAGTTAATGTTAATAAGATTTTACTGTATTTTGTTACCGTTGAGTCTTTAATTTTGTGTTAGCTCTGTTTCACAGAATTCACAATCTTCGGGGTGGGGTGGGGGGGGGGGGTGTTTTGCGTGGTCTCGAGGTATATCATCTGCCTCGAGTGCTGGAGGTCCTGGGTTCATACCCCGGTGAAAGACTTCTAGAAATTTTGCTTGGTCTCTGGGTAGTAAAATCGGCTGCCCATGTGTATTATTGCAGACGCAAAAAATTCCTTGGCCGTTTGAAATCGAAAAGAGTAGATTATTGGTGCTGCCCAGGCAAAATTTGGAGTTAAAAATCTACCCAAAAGTATTTCAGGATCCTCGTCGGTGCAATGGAGTTCAAGCACTGTGCACATATACCACTAACTCAGGCTTGAGTTATAAGTATAGCGGAGAACTTGTGGGTTACACCTGTGTGCCATGATGTTGATCCGTCGACTAAACTAAACTTTACATAAGCGTAATTTATTTTTACTTATAAATAAAACAAATAGTTTTCAGGTCAAAAGTTGATTAAAGTGGTCTCGCTTATTGTTGTTAATCTGAGGACAGTAACTGATATATTATGTATGTTGTCTGAAAAGAAATCAAAGATCAAGATAATCAAAATGGGTAGGTGCAGTACTATCGTTAACCTATATGATCTGAACAGGATATGTAACTAAAAACTAAGAAAATTATTCACAAATAATAATAAATATGTGTTAGAGGACTGGCTAAAATGTGGAGTTAAAAATCTACCCAAAAGTATTTCAGGATCCTTGTCGGTGCAACAAGTTCGTGCACTGCGCTGAGATTCTTCAGACTCAGGCACTTATGGGACTCATCCATGTGCCGTAATGTTGATCCGTTGATTAAAAAAAAAAAGTAAGTGATGACTGGAAAAATGTATTTGAAATAATAAGATATGTATGAAGAATGGTCAGAAAATAATGCCTCCTATTTTTTGATCTGTGTAATGACTGAATCCATGTGTAAATTTATCAGGATTATTTAGACACTCTTCTGCCCTGTATAGAACTACCACTCTAATTTAGTAACAGGTGACATCATTGTAATTGTTTAAAAGTGGCTTCCAAATACGTTCTGTTAAAACAACATAATGTCATAGAATTCCTGAATGCTGAAGGTTAGACACCAATTTGCATCCACAAATATTTGAATTATGTTTATAGAGATTCAACAGTGAATGTTAGCACTGTCTAACTCTTGGTACATTGTTATGATGAAACTGAATTAAGTCAGTCTTCAGTGCCTGATGCAAAGTGGACTGGCCGTCTGTCTACAGGCAGTTGTTCCACACAACATTAATCTAGTTGATGACAGCATTTATGCTGATCGTATGGTAACACTGGATGAACTTACTCAGTATTGTTCATTAGTAATGGCAGTGTCCAGACTATCAGTTCATCCAATATTACCCGACATAGTTAAAATAAAGAAGGCATTACTTTTCTGACCATCCCTCATATAAATCATAATCATCATGTAGCAAGTTTTCACAGAATGTCGCTCCTGTCATGGTATTCCTGAAAGAAACTTGGTCTCTTATCAGCTCTCCTACCTTGTTCTCTCTCCTGCCCAAGGTGTCTGTTATATTCTGTGATCTCCTCTTGCTGGCTGGCCTATGCCCCTCTTAGTGGCCCCATATCCTGCGCTTCTGTTCTTTCCAATTCATCATGGTGCTTGACATTTCAGTTCTCAAGACAAGTTTAACTCTTCCAAACTTTCTATACCTTTTGCAGTAAAAGAAGCTATCACAGCAGATGTCTAAGAGGCAGAATAACCATTATAAAAATCAATTGTGCATTATTTTCAAAGAGATTAAATGCATCATCAAATTCATCAGATTTTTGTTGGCATGCTCTGGCTAAAAGAAACAGGTATGAGAACATGCTATGCAATTGTTGAAATTCCTTGAAGGAAGGGAGAAGACTTGGTGCTAACCGAGTTAAATGTATTCAGATTAATGCCTGAAGGTTTGCAAAAAATAAAAAGGAACATCTTCTTCTTTTTCTTCTCATTCACTGGCTGTAAACTCTGATGGAACGTTCTGGGTGTTCTCCACCTACGGACTTGATACTTATTTCTGGAATCATATGAATGCGCCTGCATCAGATCTCACTTATTTGCTTGCAGACTCTTGTTTCTATGCATAGCAGGCAGATGTACTGCGACTTCGAAAGATGCCCCCAGTTAGTAGACTCCTACGACCTGCTTATTGGGGAGCCAGTTGGTCTATTCTTGCCCCCCCCCCCCTCCCCAGCCTTCAGAGGAACCCCCGAGCCCACATGGAAGAAAAATAAATATAACTTGTGCAGCATCTTATTACATTATTACTGTGATCCTATTCTTCATGCAGAATGAGGATCAGATATACAATTTCCTTTATCAACATTGTCAATATTATGTCTAATTGTGGCATCTTTTAAGGACACACTATGTATATGTCAAGAAGCTCACATTAACTGCTGTTTTCTTGAAGAACAAAACAAACATCCAGACTGACTTCTGAAGATATAACCAGGAAGAGAAGAATGTAGTATGAGAGGGGGAGAATTCTTTCACTGTTTAAACTTGAACATATTGTTCTTAGAATTGGTTAATCTCATTGCAAATGTTGCCGTTTTGGCCTGAAATGTTAGGCCTTCTCATACTTCAAGCCACGCTATAATTATTTTAAGTAACCAATCCTTTTCATCAATGTGTTTTCTTCAGAGAACATTCCTAGAAATGTTTCTAGTACTGATTTGATAAGGCTGGGTTGATGTCAGGTTTAGTAACATTTGGTTTAGACGACGGATCAACATCATGGCACAAGGGCAGTAACCCATACGTGCTTAGTTCTACTTCTGACTCAAGCCTGAGTCCAAAGAATCTCAGCGCAGTGCACGAACTTCGAAGCACCGGTGAGGATCCTGAAATACTTTGGGTAAATTTTTAACTCCAAATTTGTCCAGGGCATCGCTCTTTTTTCGATTTCCAGCTGCCAAAGTATTTTACGTGCGCAACAATACACACGGGTGTCCAATCTCACTACCAAGACACCAGGAGAAATTACTAGAAGTCAACGTGAAAAAATCCCAGCCTTCACCGTGGCTTGAACTCGGGACCTCCAGCACTCGAGGCAGAAGTCAAACAATAAGTAAAGTAAAAGTAATTGACTCCTTTTTTTAACACCTGCAGGCGTATGGGGCTAGATCTATGTGTTATAGACCAGGTGGGTGGTTCGATCATCACCACGCCAGCCACCTTTACTTCCCAGTAATTTTGCCTAGTACCCATTGAAGGCTGTATTGACCTGGGAGCCAGCGTTATTTTGGATTTGAACCTACGAACTTCAGATCTGAGGTGAGCCTCTAGCGTATTGAACCACATTCTTGGCAGGTTAGTAAATTTACTTCTGTTCTAACATGTCTCTTCTCTCCGGCTCCTCCCCCCCCCCCCCCCCCCCACGAAATTTGACTGTTCTAAAAATATTTAGAAATAATTTCACATAATGCATTTCTTTTGTAAAAATGGTTAGTCTGAAAATTACATTTTAAAAGAACAAAACTAACCGCGTTTATAATCACACCTTAATTCAACATAATAGCAGTGAAGGAATGGTGAATGTAGTTGATAAAAGGACTCTCTTTAATGTTTAAAGAAGTAACTAATAATTACATGCCTGTAACAGTTTCTATGGTAACTGACAGATGATGCATTAAAGCTGACAGTCGACAAATTTTGTCTGTAATTTGCCTTGTAGTGTTTCATATGATCTGAACACTGAGGCGAACTGGCTTATAAACAGCACCTGTCCCGAAATCTTAGGTATTTTGGCAACTTGAAATGTCACGGGGACCTAAAAAGAAAGGTAATGAATGGTGCATTTTTGGAAAACAAGGCAGATGTGACCTTTGCAGAGGTGGATATGTCTTGTGAAAGTGCATTGGCTATGAAAGCACATAGAGCTGGAGAATTGGCCAGAGAGACTTTCAGGCCTACCGTGAAGGGAGCGACGTTCTGGAAAATACCTGCTGATGGATATATTATGTAGCACTTCATTCTAGAAACCTATGAGATTTCCTGGTACCCGTTTGTGAGCTTGGTCGACCTGGGAGGCAAGGTGAATTTTACAAATCCACATTGATAAGTTTTCAAACTTTTCACCACCAGCTTCAAGTTGAATGGTAACCATTTATTACTTTAAGGGGAAAGTACGGTCACAAATAAAATGTAGAAATCCACCTTATCATAACAGCAACAGAGAAACTACCAAAACGTCAACCATAGTTCTCAGCTTGTGGTATTACCGGTAAAAGGTAATCTCGCCTTAGTTCACACACCCTGTGATGTTACTGGTGAAAGGTAATCTCGCCATAGTTCACACACCCTGTGATGTTACTGTAAAAGATAACACACACACACACACACACACACACACACACACACACACGCGCGCGCGCGCGCACGCGCACGCACGCACACACACACACTTTTTTAAGTATCCAAAAACCATGAGAAGTTAACCCTTTATAGATATCGCAACCCTTCGACCTTGATTCCATGATAGATACCGTAAATCTGGGAGGAATGTGGCTGTTCTGCCTACCCCTGGGCGTGAACCCGGACCACAAGGAGTTCGTCACCCGGTTTAGCCACTTGCGCTAGCGAGCTGGCCACAAATACACACAAACACACATTAGAATGGGACACAATCTACTCTGTAGAAATAAAATAAAAGTAAAGGTCCCTTGGCACATTGGGCATATAAGGCTACACTCTCAATTTTTTAAGACTTCGATGAGTGATGTGGTCAACATCATGCCGGTCGCCTTTACTTCCCACGATTTAACCTGGTACTGATTTAAGGCAGGATTGACCTAGAAGCCAGGGTGATGTTTAAAAAAAAAAAATTGGCATTTTCGGATTCGAACCCATGATCTTCGGATCGGCAGATTTTGAGATTAAAGAATCAACTTAACACATGTCCTTAGCCGCACAGGTCTTCCGGTTACACCAGGTTGGTGTAGCCGTTACGGGTGCACTAACTGTCACTTCTTTCAATGATGAACAGGGCATCTTGGATTTGTCTTACTGGTCTTCCGTCTAGATTGAGCTTATTAAAAAAACAGGATGGTATGGTAAACCAACATTTTGGTAGCAGCTGGGAGGGGACAAACAGATTAATCGATCCATTTTACGACTCAGATTGTGACCAGAAAGTTCATTGGAGGGAAAAGAAAAGACGCTCACAGATGCAATGGGACAATTCAACCAAAGTCATTATCAAGAAAGAAAGTCAAAATCTCTATAAATAAAAAAAATAAAAAAAACGATCACATTTAAGAAAAATGCTGGGGGGAAAAAATGCCGCCAAATAGGTACATATAGAGAAGTTCCGTTGTATTCGTACGAGTCTCTTTGTTTCCATCCGTTGAGTTTACCAGTTTGTGTTCTGTTGTTACTTTCTGATATCGATTCAATTGCAGCCTTTAGAAAAATACTTTTTATTTACTACCAGAATAGAAAGATCGTATCGAATCGATTGCAGCATTTAGAAAAATACTTTTTATTTACTGCCAGAATAGAAAGATCGTATCGAATCGATTGCAGCCTTTAGAAAAATACTTTTTATTTACTGCCAGAATAGAAAGATCGTTACGTTCTGAGGAGAATAGCGCTGAGAGGAGTCACTAACGTACACTCTCATTTTTTTTTAGCCGACGCTCAGCACTCAAGGGAAAGGCGAGGCGGATATACAATCAGACGGTTAGTGGTACCATCGGAATTACAACTCTTCGCTTGCTGCTGAAGATGGGGACTGAGTGGTTATGGAAGTGTCCCGAGTGCTATGATGTCGATTCCTAATTCATCATTCTACTGCTAGAATGTATGGCGTTGTTGCGGTCAATAACAGAAAATCTTCACAGCGCGGAATACATTGCAAGATTCTGTTTTCATTTACTCTTTGAGTTTAAACTGTATGTCTCCTTTCCATTTGGGAAAGAAGCTTAGGCTATCCTCTGAATAACGGCCACATATTATTGCGGCCAAAAACACACCCTGACAGGGCCAGCAGCTTCCGCATCTCCTGCAGCTTTGCTCGTGAGTCCCAGAAATCTAGTTTAGCTCTTTGCGGCGCGGGAGATACTCTTAGCGGTTGCGGCATAGTCGCCGGAAGTCCGAAGTTTACATGGGACTGAGGCCCTGTTTTTGTCCGCTTTTTTTCTTTTGTTTCACCTCATCTCGGTGGCTCTGAGATTTCATAGGGAAATCCCGGGAAAGTTTAATAGTGTAGGGTGTTGAATGAACACCGACTTACACTAACCCTACCACCCCCCCCCCCCCTTTCCCCCTGTCTTTACCCCTACCTCCATAATATCGGACTTTCCAGAGAATTCCCTACGCAATCTCGGACCCCAGAGATGGAGCGAAATAAAAAAAAAAATGGAAATCTACTTCTTCGCATTCCCCGGCTTCAATTTTGGAGGGAAGTTCTGGCTGTTCACCCACTTCTGGACTCCAGTCCTGTTCCAGAACCTGAGTGTTGTGTGTACATCCGTTTCACAGGTCTGACTCATTTGCATGCAGAACTGGTTCCCTGTCCCTCAGGCAAATGTACTCTGACTTTGAAGAAATCTCCCAATTGGTCGACTCTTACGACATGCATGTAGGCAGGCAGTGGGTCTATTCTTCTTTTCCCCTACAATGGGGCTCCAGAACCCACACGAGGAGAACTGGAAATGAAACAAATAGTTTAAAAGAACTGAACACAACGATAGCGTGTGCATGTAATTTTTATGTGAGTTTATTGACTGACGTTACGTTTCCAAAAAGAAACAGAAACGAATGTAGGCAATTATCCCCCGCGTTTTGAAGCGTTGCAAACAGCACAGCAGTAATTGTTGGATAGTCGAGTGATGGCGCAACAACCACACATGTTGCTAGCCGCTGGGTGTGACCTGCTCATGGAGTACTCTCGTTTGGGTTTGTAGAAGGTAGCGCTGGACCTCTGGCCATTTCTACATCTGTGACAAAAGAAGAGATCAGTCATGGACTGTGTTATTTTTATACAGGATTATTCCATGAAATGTTTAGACAAATGGTTCCCAGATCTTTTCGACCCGACCATCCTCATTCTTTTCCCGTACACCTGAGCCACATTTATACCCCCTCCCACCACACACACACATTTATCACAAAGTCGCTTCCTCCTTTCTTTTCAATCCTCCGAAATTATTTATGCATCGAGTATACATCTGGCCTATCACTTTACCGTTGGCCTTAGATATCACTCCGACGACCCTGCTTTCTCAGTCAATTTGTTTCCTATTTCAGTAGCTGTTTCATAAAATCATATTGGCCCGACTCGCTGGCACAGTTGGCTCAACCTGACTGCGCAGCAACCGGGTGACGAACTCCTTGTGGTCCGGGTTCACGCCCGGGGATAGACAGAAAAGCCACATTTTCCCCAGATTTACGGTACCTATCATAGAATCAACTCCGAAGGGTTGCGATATCCTTAGTACCGATCCAAAGGGTTTCCATGGTTTCTGGATACTTAAAACAAAAATTAAACCGTATCCGATTCATTTCAGAATGCACTCTGGAGCAACTCATTATACTACGCCTCAGAACAGGGCACAGTCGACTTCGCCGTCATCTATACACAAAACTTAAGATTGGCGAATCAGCCATATGCACTGGTGATTTGTCATATGAGTCAACAGATCTTGAACTCCAAAACTGTCCCAAATATAATATATCAAGGCAAAATGTTTAGCTAAAAAACAAACACAAGTGAAAACCAAAATTTGAGGGCCGTTGAGTAAATTTCAAAAAAAAAAAAAAAAAGACTTCCTAACGACAACCCCTTGATACCAGATAGCAGGCATCACATTCGTTGCAGAACGGAAGATAAACAAAACTAACATTTAAGGAATCGAGAAGAACACCCTAATTATAACTTTATCATTTAGGTTGAATAAGGTTAAACGGAAAAAAAAGACGTCCGGTGGCGGTCAACTCCGGCGGAAAATTTGGGTTTTTAGTCCACTTCCGACTTTGACCTTGTTTAAGAACTTGAGTTTTGCTTACACGCCAGTTTTATAGATCTGGCTCAGTGTAGGCTGGTAGGTAAGTTGTACCCCACAAGCGATAAACACAAGGTGACACAAATGCGGATGAGAAACACCCGTGGAGAGGTCCCAGAAACCCCCTTTCAGCCGATAGGTCATATTTATGGCTAGGCAATATTTATGCCCTCTCCCCCCCCCCCGGCTATATCCAGGGCCCCCGGCAAAAGCTAGGGTGGGGCTTCAAAAAAAAAAAAAAAAACCTCCAGCTTGGATATTTTGAAGCATAATCATGGAGTCACTAAGAATGTATATGTGTGTGAACTTTTGAGTAACAAGCCATGCTAATTTGTTCGAGGCCTGTGTGGTGAATATGCGATACGGTTTTAGTGTGTGTTCGATGTGTGTGCTGCCGATCGACGCCATGGTGGCCTTAGCAACAACATTGACGACCTTTGCGACCAGTTGCATGTAAAAATGTCGGTCCATGATTCAAGCTTACTCGACGGAGTACGTGCGTTTGAGCTGAGATCTTCTTCACTTGTTCTGTTTAGTACTGTAAGATTTAAAGAGCCAGATATATCAGTCCACTCTCCGATGGACGTTAGACAGAAAAACGAGACGTACCGACCTATGGAAATCTGGAAGACAGTAGAGCGAGAAATGAGAGAATGTAAAATGACATCGTATACCGTAGGCAAAGAAGCAGTTGACGGGCAGCAGTTGAGATCACTTCTAAATAAGGTATCAGTCAACAGCAACATTAAGAGGGTATAAAGAAATAATAATAAAACAGGAATCAGTTTCAGAAATCCTGCTCAAACATATAAAACGTTTATAATTTAGCACTCTAAGTATATATATATATATATATATATATATATATATATATATATATATATATATATATATATATATATATATATATATATATATATAAACGCACAGTCCAATGATGGTAAGGTTATCAATAACGTTTTGCTTTTATATATCCATCAATGACAAAAGAGAAACTAAATACTTTGTTCTCTATTTAATCACTCCCCATATTGCAATGCTTTATTTATTATATTATGTCATATTTGTAGAATCTGGTGATGATTACAATAAAATACTCGTGACACTAAACGCCCATGTTATCATTGGGACCAAAAGCTATATTTTCTCATTAGTAAGTTTTGTTCGGAATGAAAGCCGCAAAATTAGGTTACACTGGTACTTCTCCGTAGTCAATCTATCATTGTTTAGGGACGTAATTAGTTCTACGGAAAGCGTCAGACCAAGTAGTAGAGCTTTAAATACATTGCCCTAATCTAGCCCCAGGATGGAGCCAAGGGTCAATTTCCAGGAGACACGCTTGTGCATTCTAATGAGCATTTAGACAGCGGATGATGAAATGCCATCAGTTCTTTCCCGCCCAGCACTTTGTTGTCACCATGGCGTTGACGGCAGAAGGGAGATCATTGGAAAAAAAATCATGCCCTTCGGTCTGATTTCCAACCGTACTACTTGCCTGCGTTGAAAGAGGAATTGATACTAGGCACAGAGAAATGGCAGGAAAAAATCGAGACGAGGAATTACCGATACCCGGATGCCGACATTTATGTGTCGAAGGTTGGAAGAAATCAGGTTTTAGATACCCCGGTCGTTTGGTGAAAATATGTCTACAGATCCTTGCCTACGTCTCCAAGCGTGTTGGACATATAGGGCTAGACCTATATTTGATAGACCAGTCGGCAGTCTGTGAGCGATGTGGTCAGCAGCACCTCGGCCGTCTTTACTTTCCAAGACTTTACCTGGCACCCATTTAAGGCTGGAGGACCAAGGTCATTTCTGAAAAGTCTAGCACCGTTCGGAATTGAACCCACCACCTCCGGATCTGCAAGGCGAGCGTCTAGCAGCAATGTCACGGCGCCCCACAAATTTTACACATACTGTAATTTAGGGATCCGCCGTGGCGTAGCGGCTAGACGCTCGTGTGCGGATGGGAAGGTCGTGGGTTCGCTCCCTGGCGGAGGCGGACTTTTTTCAAAAATGACTATGACTTCCAGGTTGAGTGGGTATCGGGTGCAGTCCTGGGAAGTAAAGGTGGCCTGTGTGATGCTGACCACATCACGCATCCTGTGATGATTGGTTTATAAAAATATAGGTTTAACCCTATATGAACTATACGCCTAAAGGCGTGGAAAAGAGTACTTTACTTTTTTTACTGACATTAATGTTTATATTTTTATATCATGATTAGCATTACAGGCTACCCTACTGCAAAGGACAGCAGGCTTTCTATCAACGGTAGTGTACCCCACTATAACTGTATTAATGGAGAGCCGCCGTGTTGTAGCGGCTAAACTGTCGCCTGTGGATCCTAATGTGTGGGTTCAAATCCGCATCGAGACCGATTGTTTCAAACATGACCTTAACTTTTAGGTCGAGTCAGCCTTGAATGGGTACTAGGTAAAGTCCTGGAAAGTAAAGGCGACCGTTGTAATGTTGACCACATAGCCCACTGAGATGACAGCCAGCGGATGGTTGGGGGGGGGGGGAGGGAAATATATTTGTGAAATAATTTTGTTGACGGTTTGATAGGCATGAACCAATATTGCACCGACCGCCCTTATTTTCATTGAATTAGTACATTTCATACAATTTTTGTTGTTGTCGCCCTAGAGTTATTCTTGTAAAAAATGTCTGCACTACATGGAGCCTACAGTAACTATGTTGATAAACATGTGCACTAAACCAATATTGTTTGTTCACCAGTTTTTCAGCTGCGACAGTGAGAACCTTCCACAAGTGTTCACAGCCAGTGACCGCAAGGAAGAAGAAGAAGAAGAAGAAGAAGAAGAAGAAGAAGAAGAAGAAGAAGAAGAAGAAGAAGAAGAAGAAGAAGAAGAAGAAGAAGAAGAAGAAGAAGAAGAAGAAGAAGAAGAAGAAGAAGAAGAAGAAGAAGAAGAAGAAGAAGAAAAAGAAGAAGAAGAAGAAGAAGAAGAAGAAGAAGAAGAAGAAGAAGAAGAAGAAGAAGAAGAAGAAGAAGAAGAAGAAGAAGAAGAAGAAGAAGGATAAAAAGAAGAAGAAAAGAAGAAGAAAAAGAAAAAGAGGAAGAAGAAGAAGAAGAAGAAGAAGAGGAAGAAGAAGAAGAAGAAGAAGAAGAAGAAGAAGAAGAAGAAGAAGAAGAAGAAGAAGAAGAAGAAGAAGAAGAAGAAGAAGAAGAAGAAGAAGAAGAAGAAGAAGAAGAAGAAGAAGAAGAAGAAGAAGAAGAAGAAGAAGAAGAAGAAGAAGAAGAAAAAAAAGAAGAAAATATAGTATAGTAACTGTGAGAACAACAACGTCCAAGACAACAACAACAACAACAATAGCAGCACTGCAAGAAGCTGCACTTGCCTGAAACAAGACTCAAGATCGAAAGTTGTAACACATATCATGCAGTCTCTTTCCGATGGTGGCTGGCGTTGGACAACGTACGGCAGGCTTTCGTCATCGTAGTCTGGAATGATGTTCATAGCGAGAACACTACACGAAAGCAGCACGGTGCACAGAAACAGCTCTAACAGCAATTGCTGCCATGACCTGAAAACAAAAACAAGCAACATTTATTTTTATGTCATTTTGTTAACACACCCCCCCCCCCCCCCCCCCCCCCGCCATTTTCTTTTTTTATACCCCATCGAGGAGTCGTCGTGGTGTAGCGGCTATATGCTCGCCTGCGGACCGGAAGGTCGTGGATTCAGGTCCTGAAGGAGCCCCGGAGCTTTTTAAAAAAATGACATTGGCTCCAAGGTCGACCCAGCCTTAAAGGGATAGTAGGTAAGGTCTTGGAAAGTAAATGCGGCTGGTGTGATGCTGCCCACATCGACCACAGAGGACAGACTGGTCTATAAAATGTAGGTCTAGCCCTATATACCCAATAAGCCTAAAAGAGTGGGAAAAGGTCCTCTGCTCTATTTCCTTTCCCTGAGGGCCCGATACACTAGTGGGGATTTTAGAAGTTTTTCAAATATATAGTTTATCTGTTTATTTGCATCATTCTTGTAAATCGTGTCTTCTTCTTCTTATAATCCAACTGTGGTAAAGGTAAAGTTTAGGTTAGGTCTTGTGTCGTATTTATGTCCATCCACAAACAGTCTATCATGCCGTGTGGCACTTGTAGTCATGTATGTCCACAGCCTTCTGTCTCGCGTACTTTCAATCAAATCTGGCACAGATGATTTCCTATGCCACGATGTCAATTATCTTTTCTTGCTGCATGACCAAAGAATGTCCTCTATTAAAGTGGAAAATCAGTTTTCAACTTGAGCCTGTTTTTTTTCAGTGCATCTTCATTACTTTTCTTGTTTCATCTATCCAGTGTGTTATAATTCGTTTATAAAACAAAATCGCATCTTTCACATAATCATGTTCACTAATCGGCCAACTGTCCACGATTAAATTATGGTGGTGTAAAGTAAAGTCATTCAGTTCACATTCACTATATCACCCAATGAGATCATATCCTCCAGGTCAAGGACATCTCAAGTCATCATACTATACTACACACAGTCTATACAAATTTAAAAACAAAAATGGCCAACCAGAGAGCTCTTGTGACAAGACAGATTCCTACTAAGACAAGCAAAGGTTAAAGTACATGAGTTCGACCACACCCCCCCCCCCCTCTTCATTCCCTTTTCCCCTCTCCTATTTCAGTCACCCCTTCAGATTATACAGAGCGGTCCTTGTCATGTCAACATATCAGGCACAGAAGTCGAATACCCAGTAAAATCAACCTTCACCAATCAGTACAAGAGTCGAATACCCAGTAAGATCAACCTTCACCAAACAGTACAAGAGTCGAATTTCCAGTAAGATCAGCCTTCACCGAACAGTACAAGAGTCTAATACCCAGTAAGATCAACCATCACCAACCAGCATAAGAGTCGAATACCCAGTAAAATCAACCTTCACCAACCAGTACGAAAGTCGAATACCCAGTAAGATCAACCCACTGATCCACCCACCACAGTATCTCCACGACCATCCCATTGATCAACCCACCACAGTATCTCCACGACCATCCCATTGATCAACCCACCACAGTGTCTTCACGACCACCCCACTGATCCACCCACCACAGTGTCTCCACGACCACCCCACTCATCCACCCACCACAATGTATCCACGACCACCCTACCGATCCATGCAGCACAGTATCTCCACGACCACCCCACTGATCCACCTAGCACAGTGTCTCCACGACCAGCCCACTGATCCACCATTCACAGTGTCTCCACGACCACTCCACCGATCCACCCACCACAGTGTCTTCACGACCAGCCTACTGATCCACTATTCACAATGTCTCCACGACAACCCTAACCATCCACTTTTCACAATGTCTCCACGACCACCGCACCGATCCACCCCGCACAGTGTCTCCACGATCACCACACTGATCCACCCACCACAGTGTCTTCACGACCACCCCACCGATCCACCCACCACAATGTTTTCAAGACCACCCCACTGATCCATCCAGCACAATGTCTCCACGACCAACCCACTGATCCACCAACCACAGTGTCTCCACGACCACCCCACTGATCCACCCACCACAGTGTCTTCACGACCAGCCTACCGATCCACTATTCACAGTGTCTTCTCGACCACCCCACAGATCCACCCACCACAGTGTCTCCACGACCACCGCACCGATCCACCCCGCACAGTGTCTCCACGATCACCCCACTGATCCACCCAGCACAGTGTCTTCATGACCACCCAACTGATCCACCCACCACAGTGTCTTCACGACCACCCCACCGATCCACCCAACACAGCGTCTCCACGACCACCCCACCGACCACCCACCACAGTGTCTTCACGATCACCCCACTGATTCACCCAGCACAGCGTCTCCACGACCAGCCCAGCGATCCACCATTCACAGTGTCTCATCGACCACCCCATCGATCCACCCAGCACAGTGTCTCCCCCACCACCCCACCGATCCACCCAGCACAGCGTCTCCACCACTACCCTACTGATCCACCCCGCACAGTGACATAACAGTGCCATTAGTCAATACCATAACCACTGTCCCGTCTTTATATGACAATTCCTGCTACAT
Source organism: Candidula unifasciata (assembly GCA_905116865.2). Lineage (NCBI taxonomy): Eukaryota > Metazoa > Mollusca > Gastropoda > Stylommatophora > Geomitridae > Candidula > Candidula unifasciata. The sequence goes on along the minus strand of CAJHNH020002902.1, from coordinate 42,771 downwards.
ATCTGAGGCAAAGTGCACTTGTTTTTACCAAGTGTAAATGGTTTACTTCATTTGCTTCCCATCTCATACTCCCTTTGGGGGGGGGGGGGGGCGAAAATTACTGAAGTGTATCAGACAGTTACTGGTACCATCGGAATTAGAACTCTGCTTGCTACTGAAGATGGGGACGGAGCGCTTATGAGAGTGTCCTGAGTGCTATGATGTCGATTTCTAATTCAACACTCGGAAATCCAACAGGCCCACGTGGAAGTTAGCTGAATATGAATTCCAA
>CAJHNH020002902.1:12500-37500 GCA_905116865.2 Candidula unifasciata | reverse complement strand
TGGGTGTCTGAAGCTGTAGAAAGTGTATAGATCTCCGGGCGGGAATAATGATTTTGTCACAGCCTATTGTTGAAGGTCGGATCTCACACAAATAATTAATGAGACTTGAAGGCAAAAGAACCTTAAGGATCTTTGCCACAATTGTTTTCGGAGGGTTTTTCTGGTTTCGTGTCTGTTTGTAAGTGAGATATAGCAGAGGCCAGAATGGACACGTCGTCATTCGACATTCGCAACTTCTTCAGTACAAGAAGAACTGAATACGATACAAACTAGGTTAAGTCACTGTATGCACTGTATTCAGTATTTCATTGATAAGGACTTTGGTCAGAACGTTCAGTTGTATTTATCTGCGTGCTTTCCATTCCCTCTGTTTATCTTTTCAGTCACAATTTGTCTTGTATATAGCCTTCTTGATATTACCCCGACTGCAGTCACTCTCATTTATTTAAGTGCAAGTTTGTGCATGTAAGCTTGTTGATCTATGAGCATGCATGATAAGATATATACAGAAAAAATATTGTAATTTAGAATCATATACGTAGAATTACTGTGTACGTTTAGAAAAATTTTTTTTGTTAACTGCATTATCGTACTTATTTTTTTTTTTTTTTGTTTATTATTATATAAGCAAATACATTGCTAACTGGCGTGTGCGATCATTCCTCTTCACACCTTTGCGATCGCCAAATGCATTCGTGTGTCAATTACTGTAATGATCATTGGCCAAAAACAATTTAGGAAAATTGTCTAATTTCATTTTTGTTTATAAGTGCAGATATGACAGGAGATAAAACGGGCACTTTGTGCATTTCATTTCATGCTGCTTTAAATCAGGCTAACGCTTGTTTAGCATTTGGAACTATCTACATGCACGATTCGATGTACACAGAAATCATAATTGTATGTCTTGACACCAGACATACAATTGCTATACTTATACAATTATTTTTTTCCAGCTGCTTTATCGTGATTATATATTGTATCCTTTTACTGTTATTATTTATCACATTTTTTTGCAGACTGGCTGGTGCGATCACGTTTCCCGCGATCTCTAACAGCAGGTTCCTGTGCGGATCTTTTGCTACAATTATTATTTGGAGAATATTCTGATTTCGTCCTGTAAGTGCATTTATGGCACAAGACAGAATGGACACGGTGTTGTGTATTCCCACATATGCTATTTCAGCGTTAAGTTGACATGAATGGGGCAGGTTAAACTGTGTACGCCCATAATATCTTTATATACATTATTACTGTGCGGATGAACGCTAGACATAAATTTGCATTGCAAAAAAATTAAATTAATCAAATTTCATTGGCTGTAAACTCCAGCGGAAAGTTTTGGCTGTTTGTCCATCTCCGGACCAGTCTTGTTCTAGAAACTGAGTGTTGCGTGCGTGTTTTATAAATCTAACTTATTTGTATGCAGATTGTTGGTTCCTTGCCCCTCAGGCAGAGCATCCCGACTTTGCTTCTGCCAGACGGTGGCCGGTGCATTTTTGCTCCATTTGTAGACTAAAAGGATAGTTTCGTCGTCCAGCTTCTGAGTTTGAGTGCATGGCGTGACAATGTGAGTGCTGATTTAATTTGGAATGCCTTTCTACTGTTACCAACGTGGTGATGTGAATTGTAGATTCAGAAAATACCGCAATGCCTGTTGTCGCAAAATTGGTGGTGCCAGTATGTGATTAAAAATGATCGCGTGTGCAACTGCTGATCTATTGGTGACTTCTGCGACCATCCATGATGAACTGCATTTCTAATGTCAAACTATTTGTGTTAGCACTTCGGATGGCTACTGTATGCTTTTAATGCGTGTGTATGCTAGTGCATATGCTGAGACAGCAGTCTTTCAATCTTTCCACAAGGGACTGTGATAAACATTCTGTGTGTTTTTCGTTGGCACAGGAGCGGAGCAGCGATGGGGTGACCCGTTTGCAATGAAGCTGAAACTAATATTACCAGATTACCCTGACTTCAAAGGAAGATCTAAATTAGTCGACTCTTACGACAAATTTGTTGGGGAGGCAGTGCCCCTGCCCCCTTCCCCCCCCCCCCCCCCCCCACAGTGAGCCCGGGAATCCACATTGGGAAAATGTAAATAATACTGGGAATGACGAACATTACTAACAAAACTTAATTACGAGAGTTAAAAAGTAGATAATCTGCAGCACTGGCAAGTGGTTGCATTAGATATTATACTAGGATATTATTTCTTGCAGTTGATTTCATACGGCGTGGTTGTCAAAAGGCGAATATTGATTTATACATTATAAACACGCAAAATCATAAACACAGGAACTGAAATAATAGCTTTACTGTTAAACAAATGGAAACGCTAGTTTTATTAGGGAATAATTGCCGCTTGGCTTCCGGCGCGCAATCATGAATGGGCAAATATTAGTCACGCCATGTCTTGTAAGAGCAACTATTTAAAACGACATTGTTCATTTATTCGTAAACACGGATGGGTGTTGTTGTTCTCACAGATGGGTTATTAATTATGTCTTTACTTTATTTCATCTAAATATTTGCATACACCCAGGTCTCCGAACATCATTTCCTTTCAAGTGCTTTGACGAAAGAAAAGACGAATGCAGATATAATAACATGGTTCCACCAACATCTTTATCAACGAATTAAATAATAGGAAAACTAAAAAAAAAAAAAAAAAAAAAAAAAAAAAAAAAAAAAAAACACGCAGAAAATAACCCATGTGAATAAATGGAACGGAACGGAAATGAGAAAAATGGTAATATATAAATATTGAGAAACAAATATCTTCTTCTTCTTAGCATTCTCCTGCTATAAACTCCAACGGAAAGTTTTGTTTATTCGTTTATTTCTGCACTTAGGTCTAGTTCAAGAACTAAGTTTTCTCGTGCACATTTGTTTTACAGATCCGGCCTATTTTATATGCAGACTGTTGGTTCCTGGGCACATGCACTCCCACTTTGAAAGGAAGGCTCCTAATTGGCCGCCTTTTACGACATGTATGTTAGGGAGCAGTGGGCTCATTTGGTCTCCAAAATGGATTCCTGGAACCCACATGGTGATTACCAGGATTACCAGGATTACCAGGATTACCAGGATTACCAGGATTACCAGGATTGCCAGGATTACCAGGATTACCAGGATTAGCGGTTCTTTGCTCTAAAAAAATGGATTCATTCTTATTATCTTTATTAATCAACAGCTGCCAGTCAAACCGACTAGTATTGCTAGGGTGGTCAGATGTCACTCGACAGACAGACTAAAGGCAATGTAGAGAAGGCAGATGCTGTCACCCACCACCTAGCCACACTACTTAGATATCTAAATGTCTCCCTTCCAGAAAAACAGCAAATAGTTAATATCATTATCATCCCTACTTTATGCTATAAATGCCAAACATAGACGATGGATACGTGAAGCAGAGCTGAAAACTACCTGTGAAATGCGCTGTTTCCGTAAGATCACTAGCAAAACGGAAAGGAACATGGTTACGAACTCTGGCATTAGAGAGACAGTTTGAACAAGACCATGTCTGAATTATATTGATAAAAAAAATGAAATGGTTCGGCCATCTAGTGAGAATGCAGCCTGAGCAAGCAGAATAGCAGAATATCTGGAAGGAAGACGAGGGGAAGACCTAGAAAGAGAAGGATAAATGGTGCGACTGAAACCTGTAAAAAAGAATAACAAATCCATCATCCAAGCCAACCAAGAGGCGAAAGACAAATCCGGAAAACCACTACGCTAGGCTACTTGGTATTCGTGAAATGACAAAAGAAGAAGGTCAGAAGTCAAGAGTGAAGGTATTATAGCCGACTTCACATGGAAGCACCATAAATATGTATCTTGGGATTGCTGTTGCACCGTTTAACTCAGCAAAAATGGGAATACTTAGTGTGTAGTGACCTTGACTGTGATAATATAGTACAATTTGACCGCGTAGACAGATGTTCAAACAGTTGGAATCAGTGTTACATTTTGAATTAGGAATTGACATTATTGCACTCGGGACACTCCCATAAGAGCTCCGTCCCCATCTTCAGGAGCAAATGAAGAGTTCTAATTCCGATGACACCAATAACTGTCTGACTGTATATCCCCCTCGCCTTTTCCTTGAGTGTTGAGCGTCTGCCAGATGCCCTAGTAACTCCCTGCATCGCCATTCTCTTCAGACTGTAATGATTTTTTTGCGTTTCCGCATTGTTCACTCGCTCACAGAGGGCCCTCACAACATCTAGCTTGTTATACATCAGTTCACTACTAAGTGGTGCAGAACTGGCCAGTCTATCTGCCTGCTCATTTCCCAACACACCGGTATTACCTGGAGAGAATATCCAAAAGATGTTAACTATCCAAGACCTCTGAAGTGATGCTTACCACTCTGCACAGAGCATACCTGTCTCCACCTTTCTCAACATGCTTTGTGTCAGTTACAATCACTGCATGTGTGTAGAGCTGATTCTCAAGCCAGCGGAATGCAGCAGTGACTGCCTCCACCTCCATTCTTAACTAGAGGTTGTAATATCAAATGCCAGGCTCTGTTGCACTAAGCGACGTCCATTCGCTTATGCCATGAACCCGCATGCACTTCGTCTGCCCCTCAACACGACTGTATAGATAATCACATCACTTGGACGGGAATTGTCATGAATCATTTGTTGAACTTTTAATTCTGCAGCCCCAGCTGGCCAGTCTCTTTTCTCACGATCCAAAGAGATAAGAACCCTACACAAGCCTGAAACTTGATCGGACACTTTGACCCACTCCTCATCTCGCACAAATTTATCAAGCCTGCACACAAGTCTGATTGTGTCTTCTGCTTGCGCCATCCAAGACCTTCCTCTTTTCAGTCTGTGACCCTTAGCTCTACCCAGGGCATCATGCAGGAAGTAGTTTTCATTTTAATTCAATTATTTAATAACTTTTTGTAAACATATTGTCATTTCTGCCATTTGTTCTGTGCAAAGATGATTTGAATTGACATGTTAATGAGCATATTTCTGTGAAGATTGCATCTTTACGATTCACTATTAATTACGAGTGTTGCGTGTTCTCTGTGAACGATTTTTGGGAAACAAAGAATTACAGTTCTAGAAAGTCCAGTAAAAATACTAACGTGTTCCTCTAACTCCGTTCATTTCTTCCGCGGATTTCTCCTGATCATCATCCTCCGCCTCCTCTACATCTTCCTTACTCGTCTGTCTTCTGCCTCGCCCGCCCCTTTCCAGCTCTTCCAATAGAACATAGGCGGTAATTAAGCTCACATCAAACATTCTCTGTAAACGTATTCATCGTTGGTTAGTCCCCCCTCCCCCGGATGTTGCTACAGGATTAAAAAGTTAGTTACGAATCTTTTACAGGACATTGCAGAACCAACCCCACCATTTTCTGGCTGTATTTGTTTTTCTAGACAATTTTTGCGTCCAGTAGTTTGCCATTGCTTTACTAAACGGTCGGCTTCTCGATATCACTGTCGAAACAAATGCAATGCGCAGGACCTGTAGCTGGGATCGAGCCCGGCACCCCGGCATCACGATGCGCGTGCTCAACGCCTAAGCCACTGACCCTGACTGCTACAGGATAATGTAATCAATTTCTCGACAGCCATACTTAGTCGCCTTACCTCCTCCACCTGCTTTTAAAATTTCGTCAGTCAATCATAGGTTCCAACTGATGTCAAGATATATCTTTTAGCTTGCATCACTTGATAACAGGGAGGCCTTGGCGGAGTGGCTAGGTGGTCCCCGCGGATCGGAAGATCGTGGGTTCGCTCCCTGGAGGAGCCGGACATTTTTCAGAAATGACCTTGGCTCACAGGTCGACCCAGCTTGAGTGGGTACTGGGTGCAGTCCCGGGAAGTAAAGGCAGCCGGCGTGATGCTGACCACATCACCCATCTTGTGCCGATTGGTCTATAAAATATAGGTCTGGCCCTATATGCCCTATACACCTAAAGGCGTGGAAAAGGGCCCTTTACTTTACTTTTTACTTTTACTTGATAAGACTAAGATCGCGGGCATGGCATGGATCTTCTGTCCAGAGAAGGTTAGCTGCTTCTTCTTTCCTAGGCAGTGAGTTGCTTTGTAATAAAGTGGTCAGGTGAAGGCTATCTGCAATCAAGTAGACATTGCTATAGAACAAACAGACGTTGCTATAGAACAAACAGACGTTGCTATAGAACAAACAGACGTTGCTATAGAACAAACAGAGATCCGTCGAGGGTTGAGTAGAGTTCTGGAAGATATTCAACACTAATATAAAAGTGTAGGGGGGCTGCATGGTCACGAGGCGTGGTGTCCGCCTTGAGGGCTAGAGGTTACGCGTTTAATCTCCTGTAAACGCTGGGATTTTTTCTATTGGTCTCTGGGTAGTGAGATCGGACGCCCGTGTGCATTTTTTCTCACGTAAATAAAAATTATTGGCAGTTGGAAATCGAAAAGACTCTTCGTTGGTTACTGAAAAAGGGGACGGGACACGTGAGAGAATATTTCTAGTGCAGTGATATAAATTCTGGATTGATTCATTCTATCTTTTAGCTTTTACCTATTGTGTTGCATTTGCAGCTGTTTTCCTTCTGCTAAATTTTAGCAAGAGGCCAATCCTCCTAAAGCTACTCGCATGATATGTTACAGATTTTGTTATCTATACTTCCACGATAGCCCCATTTAACTTACTGGGCCCTTTGAAAGATAATGTGTTGTTTATCCCCCTCCCCCCCCCCTTTTTACCCCAACTGTATCCTATTTTCTATATGATTTCTTCCAATTATCACCAGTTATTTTCTAAAATGCGTCGTCCGTGGCTTAGGCGTTGCGAGTCCGACTCGTAATCCAACGTACCGCGATCGAAGCCCACTGTTGGCTGCAGTGATTTTTATTGTGGTATGGGGAGTCGCAGGTCGACCCAGCCTAAAATGAATACCCGGATGGCTGTCCTGGGGAAGTAAAGACGCTGCGATACCGTCAAAGATAAGGTGTTATTTATTTCCATTGTTTTAAAAATCCATGTAGATGCTGTCATTGGTACAGCCGACGTGTTATAAATGATGAAGTTAATTTTAAAAGTTGTTATACAACCTCGCAAACCAACCCCAACATTTGTAGACTCCCCCCCTCCCCCCTCTCCATATTTGATTCAACAGAAAAGAAGCAATTACATATTGAGTAGTTTTCCATTTCAACCCTAACCGGTCGACACTCATACCGTTGTCAAAATCAAAATAAAACTGTCTGCCGACAAATCGCCTGTAGCTTACTCGAACCCTGGTTAGTATGAATATGAAATTGCATTCATAATCCCCTAAACCACAAAAGTGCCACCACAAAGTTTATATAGAGGCGTTGGGGAGGGGGGATAGGCCTCAATCCAACTCATTCCCCCGGCCATACAAATTTTCTAAGAAAAAAAAACTCCGGTCCTTGAGTCCCACCCCCCCCCCCCCCCGACCCCCTCCTGACACACACACAACATGTGTATAGGGGTGTGTGTGCATCATTAACATGTTTAATTAGTTGATATCGAAAAAAAAAAAAATTTCTCTAGATAATCCAACACCAGCACTTGTAAATAAAAATAAAAAATAAAAATTAAAAAAAATGTGAAGAACCGTTTCCAATGCCTTTCGGCATAAAGGTGCTAGACCTAAATTTTCTAGACCAATCGGTGCGCTCCATAAGTCAACATTACACCGGCCGCCTTTACGTCCCAGAACATTACCTATTCGGGTCGGATCGAGTCGACCTAGAATAAAATAACCAAAACTGGCGGAGAGCTTGCATCTCCCACCCTGGTTGAACGTAAGTAAAGGACCCTTTTCTAATCCTTTCAGGCGTTTTTGTTATACAGGGCTAGAGGTATATTTTATAGACCAAACGGCACTCGGTGGGTCATGTGGTCAGCATCACGCCGGTCGCCTTTTCATCCCAGGACTGTACCTGGTACTCACTCAAGGATGAGTCGACCTGGGAGCCAAAGTCGTTTTTGAAAATAATCCGGCCCCCGTCAGGAACCGAACCCACAACCTTCCGATCCGCAGGCGAGCGTCTAGCCCACTAGACCACCGCGGCTTCTCTGGGTAAACGTGGTCATTGCTAATATCAAATCGGCAGCCAATGTCATTTCTGAAGAAAAGAAAAGAAATAAACATGTCGATTCTGTCATAACCTGAAACCACGACTTCAGATCTGCAAACACTTGGAAATACTCACCCGAAATACAGGACTTTTGGCCCGTAAGAGTTATTTGTTACTGTTAATTTTTAAATGACAACTGCGTGTTGTTTTTGTTAACAAAATAGCGTTGTTTTCTCATTAGTTTTGTCAAATTCACGGAAAGCAATGTTTTCACTGACGTTAATGGAATTGTTCGTTCCGGACCCATGTTTCCGGACACACATTTGCTGGATATTACATTTCAGTTGGTAATTTTTCATCCAACAAACGAATATTTATTATGCTGCACTCTCATGTAGGGCAGTTTTATTCTTCTCAGAAACTCATAGATTTAAAGAAACGGCAAAGGATGTGGTTCAGAATATATATATATAAATGTATATATATGTGTGTGTGTGCGTGTGTGTATGTGTGAATGTATAGGCATATATTAAATGGGTACCAGGTCAAGTCATAGAAAGTAAAGGTGACCGACATGATGTTGACACATCGCCACTCGGGTGCTGATTGATCAAACAAATTTATTCTTAAGGAGTGGAAAAAAAAAAAGATAATGTCCAGTTTCGTCCTTTTTAGGATGAAATTTTTTGGTTTTTGAAGCCTAACCCTGGCTTTTGCCAGGGGTCGCAATATAGGCAGGCCATAAATATGGCCAATTGTCTGAACGCGGTTTCTGGGACCTTTCCACGGCGATCCTGATCCACATGGTGGTACTTTGTGTCATCGGGTATTTATCGCTTGTGTGATGTCCTGATGGGTTAGAAAGTCAGTCAGTCAGATCATTTACTTCAACGCGTCACTACTAATTAACGCGCTGGTTGTCAACAGAGTATCCCTTAGAAGGGCACGAAATTCGGCGACATCTGTCGGGAGACAGACGACTGGGCTTGGGCGAGTTCTCGATATTCTGAGATGGTAAATTATCACGCAACGCAGACAGCCACCGCGACACCTCTCTAGCATTGAACAGCCTGACCAAGCATCAATAAAAGGTCACCTAGTATGTAGCTGAGCGGAGCTGGACCTGGGTTAGTTACCTCTTCCTTTTTTTACATGCAAAATGGCTGTATTTATGTTTAATATATGCTGCATTTAACAGAGTTCTACTTATTAGCGAGGGGGCTCCAAAAAATTGGTAGGTGGATTGTGGGGGGGGGGGGGGGAGGGGCTACAATTCCGGTGCCTATGCTTTAATTTATTTTACTTTTTACTTCTCAAGCGGTCGGCTATTAACCTGTCAGTCTGTCTGCCTAAAATCTCCTTGACAAACATAGGCAGTTAAATATTGTGTTAGTAAAATAAAAACAGACCTATTTGGCAACCTGTAACTTACATATTCCCTTAACTCAGCCATTTTCATGCTTAGTTTGTCATTAATTTCCGGTGTCCACCTTCGTGTTTGTTAATCCTTGCTGCCTCTTCTCCACGAACCATACTTGTCATTACTGTTCTTTCTAAGCCACTGTGATGTGTATTTCAATTTCCTGGAGACTGTTTTTGATTAGCAAGGTTTCTTTGATAATTTAGTGCTTTGTTTTGTTTTCGTCTTCTATGCCCCTCTAAGGTAAAGGAAAATGCCAAATACTTTTTTAGAATTTTATGGTGATAGTAAGGTGGTTAGAATGGGAAATGAACCTGTCTGGGTTCTGGGGTCCCGGGGGAGAGGGGGGGGGGGGCAGAACCATTATTCATTAAAAAGCGTGTCGTAAAAGGTGAAGGTTTGTTTAAATAGGTTGTATTGGGTCAAAAGGGGCACATTACAACTTTATGCACCAACCTCTCTTAAATAAGCGAATACATTTGAAGAAGAAGAAGAAGAAGAAGAAGAAGAAGAAGAAGAAGAAGAAGAAGAAGAAGAAGAAGAAGAAGAAGAAGAAGAAGAAGAAGAAGAAGAAGAAGAAGAAGAAGAAGAAGAAGAAGAAGAAGAAGAAGAAGAAGAAGAAGAAGAAGAAGAAGAAGAAGAAGAAGAAGAAGAAGAAGAAGAAGAAGAAGAAGAAGAAGAAGAAGAAGAAGAAGGAGGAGAAGAAGAAGAAGAAGAAGAAGAAGAAGAAGAAGAAGAAGAAGAAGAAGAAGAAGAAGAAGAAGAAGAAGAAGAAGAAGAAGAAGAAGGAGGAGGACAAGAAACAGAAACCTACTTTATTAGCCTATTACACATTCATCTCAATGGTGTTTTCTACAACTCTTGTCATTGTCTACATTTTTCTCTTTCATCTATTACTTCAACACGGTATGCTGTCTATAAGTTGAATGTGAATTGTTGACAGTTTCATAAAGTAATAATTGCTACAATTACGGTCACACAGCAGACCTGATTACACCGCCAAAGAACGAATTTACTACTCTATACTGTTCTATATTGGTAGCTGTTATGGTGTAGCCGCTAGACGCTCGTCTTCGGATCCTTCTTTTTTTACTTCGTGTTCACCGGCTGTAAACTCCGGCGGAAGGTTCTGGTTGTTCGTCCATTTCTGGTTTCAGAATCTGAGTTTTGCCTGTTCATCCGCTTGACAGATCTGACTCATTTGTCTGCAGACTGTTAGTTCCTTGCCTCTCAGGCAGATGCACTTTGACTTCGAAGGAGGCTCCCAATTAGTCGACTCTTACGACATGCTTTTGGGCAGGCAGTGGGTCTATTCTTGTTTGCCCTATTTTAGGGCCACGGAACTCACACGGGGAGCCTGCGGATCCGAAAGTCGCGGGCTGGAATCCGAATGGAGCAATTTCCCCCCCCCCCCCCCCCCTCTTCCAAAAATGACGTTGGCTCCCAGGTTGACCCAGTCTTGCATGGGTAATAGGCAGAGTCCTGGGAAATAACGGTTGACCACACTTCAAACGGGTGCTGATTGGTCTGCAAAATATAGGTATAGCATGTATGTCCAATACGCCTAAAAGCGTTGAAAATTATTCTTTACTGTTTTGTTAGTCTTTACTGGCCCTGAAAGTGTTGATTTCTGCTAGAAACTGGCTCAACAAACAGGCAAGTTTGTGATCTGCATATGCATTACCAACATTTTCCTACTGTTCACTTCCGACCGACCGGGTGCTGCGAGATTAAGCAGGGAATTCCTGGGGAGCTTTCCAGAACTTTGTGTGACTACAGTTAGTTGCTGCTGCTGCTGTTTCTTCTTCTTCTTCTTCTTCTTCTTCTTCTTCTTCTTCTTCTTCTTTTTCTTCTTCTTCTTCTTCTTCTTCTTCTTCTTCTTCTTCTTCTTCTTCTTCTTCTTCTTCTTCTTCTTCTTCTTCTTCTTCTTCTTCTTCTTCTTCTTCTTCTTCTTCTTCTTCTTCTTCTTCTTCTTCTTCTTCTTCGTCTCCTTCTTCATTTTTTAAATTAGGGATGTCTCATCTAATCTTATCTGGATTCTCTGGTACTTTGATGTGCCGTGGTGAAGTATAATTTATGGGAAAGTACATCTTTCGTGCGGTTTATAAATGGGAATTTTCAGGGGCTCTATTATTCCATCTGTCCATCGTTTGCATGGTCGGCCTCTTTTTCTCATCCCGCCTGGTCTATACATCATTGCTTGTTATGGTACACTGTTCGTCCCCACCTGCGTTATATAAATAAAGCACCTTACCTGTTGTCTTCTAATTAAATCCAAAGCTGCAGTTACCCCAGTTCTCTTGCGAATTTCATCATTCATAATCTTATCTCTTATTGTTTTATTAAGAGGCTATCGCATGGTCTCATTTCAAGTGTAATTTTTCTCTTCTTTTTCCCCTCTCATTGTCCAGGTCTAACATTAGTTGCACACGGTTGGCAAGAAGACTTAGTCATAGAATGCTCCTTTCGTGTTCACTGACAGATTTTTGTTTCTTAGTATTGATGCCACTTGCCCAAAGCTCTGTTACATCTGTCATCGACCTCGTCGTCTGTTTTGCCGGCTGATGATATTATGTTCCTAAGTGTTTAAAGTTTTGGTTTGTTTCATATGGTGTTCTATAAGCTGGTTGTTTATTGTTTTGTCTACTTTGGTTATATTAATTATTTCCGTTTTGTTGGCGGTAATTTTCATGTTATGCTTTTTGTAAATCTGGTATAAATTAGGGGTTTTCCTTTCAAAATCGGAGCGCATTTACCGAGTGCCAAGAAACCAGCGGTCTGCAAACAGTTATCCAGATATGTTAAACGGGCGTGGAGGCAAAACTTTAGTCCTGGAACAATACTAAGGTCTAGACTTTCCACCGAGGTTTACAGCCGGGGAACGCGATGGAGAGTAGACTTCAGGCAGTCAAATTCTTTAGTCAATCAAATCATCATTAGGTCAGTCTATAATATCGTCGTTCAGTCAGTCGACAAGACTATGAAACACCGTTCAATCAGTCAATAAAACTGTTAAACACCATTCAGTCAGTCGACAAAACTGTGAAACACCATTCATTCAGTCAACAAGTCTATGAAACACAGTTTACTCGGTCGATAAGTCTGTGAAACACTGTTCAGTCGGTCGACAAGTCTATGAAACACAGTTCACTCGGTCGACAAGTCTGTGAAACACCGTTCATTCAATCAACAAGTCTATGAAACACAGTTTACTCGGTCGACAAGTCTTTGAAACACCGTTCAGTCGGTCGACACGTCTATGAAACACCGTTCGGTCGGTCGACAAGTCTATGAAACACCGTTCAGTCGGTCGACAAGTCTGTGAAACACTGTTCACTCGGTCGACAAGTCTATGAAACACCGTTCACTCGGTCGACAAGTCTATGAAACACAGTCCACTCGGTTAACAAGTCTGGGAAATACCGTTCACTCCGTCGACAAGTCTATGTTTGTTTGTTTGTTTTAGTATCCAGAAGCCATGAGTTGTTAACCCTTAGGCTCGGTATTATGGATATCGCAACCTTTCGGCCTTGATTCCATTGTAAATACCGTAAATCTGGGAGAAAATGTGGCTTTCCTGCCTACCCCCTGGATTGAACCCGGACCACAAGGAGTTCGTCACCCGGTCTCCGCGCAATCCGGTTTAGCCAACTGCGCTAGAGAGCCGGGACAAGTCTATGAAACACAGTTCACTCGGTCGACAAGTCTGGGAAACACCGTTCACTCGGTCGACAAGTCTATGAAACACAGTTCACTCGGTCGACAAGTCAATGAAACACAGCTCACTCGGTCGACAAGTCAATGAAACACCGTTCATTCGGTCGACAAGTCTATGAAACACAGTTTAGTCGGTCGACAAGTATATGAAACACAGCTCACTCGGTCGACAAGTATGTGAAACACTGTTCACTCGGTCGACAAGTCTATGAAACACAGTTCACTCGGTCGACAAGTCAGTGAAACACTGTTCAGTCGGTCAACAAATTTGTGAAACACAGTTCAATCAGTGGACAAGACAGCGAAACACCGTTCAGTCAGCAGACGAGAATGAGAAACAAACATGTCAGGCACTCAGTCCGCCAGTCGTCAACTCCAAAGTATATCTCTCCCAAACTGAAAATCCTCGTGTCCTATTGCAAGCCGCAGTTTGATTACAGATTCCAAATATTTCCCTTTTTTAAAGTGAGTGGCTTCATGGAATTTGTTTGGCTTTCGGCACAATTTTCTCGGCTGCTCTTCCCTGGTCATTAACTTATTTATGTTTTCTATTTAATGACGAAATGCTCTTGCTGTCAGCAATACATAATTGACTTTGCCAGGTGAATTAGCCCAGAAGCACACAGAGAAATGTTGATTGTGGTAATTGTGTTACCACTTGAGCCCTCCCTTTTATGTCCTTTCAATTTGCTTGGCTTGATAGTTCAGTTGGTTAAACCTGACTGCGCGGCGACCGGGTGACGAACTCCTTGTGGTCCGGGTTTACGCCCGGGGGTAGGCAGAAAAGCCGCATTTCTCCGATTTATGATATCTATCATGGAATCAAAGTCGAAGGTTGTGATATCCATATTAGCAAGCCAAAGGGTTAACAATTCATGGTTTCTGGATATTGAAAAAAAAAATATGTCCATTCAATTATCTGTATCTACTTTGTAATTTCAAACTAAAGATACTCTAAATAAGTGGTTCTTAATCTTCCTAATGCCGCGACCCTTTAATACAGTTCCTCGTGTTGTGGCGACCCCCGACCGTGTAATCATTTTCGTTGCTTTTTAATAACTACAATAAATGTGTTTTGCGATGGTCTTTGGCGACCTCCCAAAAAAGAACCGCTGCTCCAAATTCTTAGAATACCATGCACCGAGAGAAAAGGGAAAAACACAGACATCCTACATAAACTGAGCATCTAGGAGAGTTAGTTTAATTAATTAGTTAGTTTAGTTTAGTTTAGTTAGGTTTAGTTTAGTTTAGTTTAGTTAGTTAGTTAGCTAGTTAGTTAGTTAGTTTAGTTTAGTTTAGGTTGGTTTCGGTTGGTTTAGGTTGGGTGGATGGGTGGGTTGGTTAATTAGTTGGTTGATTAATTAGTTAGCTGGCTGGTTAGTTGGTTAGTTAGTTAATTAGTTAGCTGATTGGTTAGTTAGTTAGTAAGTTAGTTAGTTAATTAGTTTGTTAGTTAGTTGGTTAGTTAGTTAGCTAGTTAGTCGAGGTTTCAACATCACCGCAATCAGGTTTTCCTTATACTTCTCCGATCCTGCACCAGTGCGAATCAAATAAAATGTCCCTCACCGTTGCATGTAAAAAACTGGTGAATAAATAACTAGTTACGGAACAATCCAGAAATATGTGCACGCAGTAAATGCGTATTTCAGTTGCTTGAGGCGGCAAAGCCAAAATCGCTAACAGAAATGCAGTTGACAGTTGGTGGAAGTCTAGGAGAGCTGGCTCATAAACGGCATCCTCTCCCAAAAGGCCAGATATTCTGGCCACGTTAAATGTCATAGTGGTCTGTATCAAACGTTGATAAAGATCACCGTTTCATGAAAACGAAACCGAAGCTGACCCCAGCGAAAGTGGATCCGAGACATCAAAAATGCATTGGTTAGGAAATCACATAGGGCTGGAGAACTGGACAGAGGAACGGGGACTTTCAGTGGAGCTCAAAGGTGTAGTGAAATTGTTTCACACTTCATAACTGGACGTGCAGGGCTCGATTTTCATAGCGAGCTTTTCATAATAAAAGGTCATTCTCCTGGCTTTTAGACTGTGAAAGGAAAGTCGCAACGTGGAAGATACGTAATATTCTAGAAGATCACAGTGGTGCATTGTGGCAAGCCTCTATCCTGGTGATATCAAATCTTTTTCTTCTTTGTTAAATCTACTATGTGGCGATACCTTACTGTGGTGGGTCTGAATAATTGAAGAGTCTGTTACAGCAAACTAGGGTTGGGAGGGGGAGGGCTGCGTAGTCTCGAGTCATGGTGTCCGCCTCGAGTGCTGAAGGTTCCGGATTCAATCCCTGGTAAAGGTTGAGATTTTTTCACGTGCACTTGGACTAGTAATTCCCCCTGGTCTCTGGCTAGTGAGATCGGACGCCCGTGTGCATTATTGCGCGAGTAGAAAATCCTTTGACAGTTGGAAATCGAAAATAATAGCCCAACGGCGCTGCCCGGGCAAAATGTTGAGTTACAAATCTACCCAAAGTATTTCAGGATTCTCGCCGCTGCTACAGAGTCTGTCCTGAGATTCTTCTGACTCAGACTTGAGTTACAAGAAGAATGGAGCACTTATGGGTTACTACTCGTGTGCCATGATGTTGGTCCGTTGTTCAAACCTCAAACCTTACAGCAAACTAAAGTTGGTCTTGGTATAAATTACTTAGACGGGTAACTGTTTAATTTAAGTTGGTCCTGATATAAAAATACGTTTCCCGGGGGCCCTGAATATGATTGGGCCACAATAAGGACCATAATGGCTGAAAGGGTTTTCTGTTACCTCTCCACTGGTGATCCCCTCCCGCATGGTGGCACTTTGTGTCACCTGGTGTTTATCGCTTGTGTGATGTTTTAGTGGTGTACAAGAAGCAAGCAAGCAACTGCACGCTAAAAGAATATTGAAAACACACTGTTTTTTCACATGAATATGGAAAACACACTGTATTTTCACATGAATATTGAAAACACACTGTACTTTCATATGAATATTGAAAACACACTGTATTTTCACAGGAATATTGAATACACACTGTGTTTTCACATGAATATTGAAAACACACTGTATGTTCACATCAAACGGGCAGTAAAACTAGTTTTTATTTTTAAATTCTTAAGAAAATTGAATGAATTCCTAGAGAAGTATCAGAATCGGTGCTTAAAACGTATTCAGCTTAAATTAATGAAGACGCTTTCTTAGCTGTTCACTTAAATTAGGGCTGTACCAAATATTCGCTTCGTATTCGCTTCGGGGGCCGAATAGTGGACCTAATAACTATTCGGTATTCGGCCGAATAGTTGCGGTCGGGCTGAATACGAATAGTGGTTACCTTACACCCGTTTCTGGACTGATGGAAAATGAACATATCAAGATTTCCCACCTTGGTTCATACTGTCAAGCGTTACTTTGTGCACCACCTACGAGCGTACCAAGTGAACGTCTGTTTAGTACAGCTGGAAATACTTTCATTTTTGAAAGCTTATGCTTTTTTGCTTGCTACATACATCCAGTTTTAACATATGGCTGTGAGTCTTGGACAATAGGTAGGTAGGCCAAAAAATTTCTTGAGGCTTCTGAGATGTGGTTTTACAGAACAATGCTTAAAATACCTAGGAGGTTTCGGGCGGGAAGACAACTATTCACAGACATCAGAAGGAGACAGTCATCATTTTTCGGCCATGTTATAAGATAAGGGAAAATGGAACATGTGGTGACCACTGGAAAGATCTGTGGAAGGAGGGATAGAGGAAGCCAGAAAGAGAAGATTCTTGACAGTCTTGTTGCATGGCATAATGGTGTGTCAGCACACGAACTAATACATGCTGCAGGAGATCGCAGATTGTGGCAAGGCATAATCGCCTATGCCAGTCGGCAAAGCACCTGATGCTGATGATTCACTATTCGTATTCGGCCGAATAGTTGGTCCAGCTATTCGTACTCGGCTAAATAGTGAAAATCACTATTCGGTACAGCCCTAACTTAAATAGTCATCCCCTTTTTTGGGAAGCAGTTTTTCGTTATTTTGACCCCCCTGCCACTCTCCCCCCCCCCCCCCCCCCCCGCCTCGTGCCAGGTTTCGCAATATAGCCCGGCCATAAATATGGCCTAATCGCTGAACGCGGTTTCCGGAACCTCTCCACGGGTGATTCTCATCCGCATGGTGACACTTTTTGTCCTCGGGTGTTTATCGCTTTGTGTGATGTCCTGGTAGGGTAAAATTTACTACTACTAAGACGCTCTCTCTCTCTCTCTTCCTCTCTCTCTCTCTCTCACGCACACGCGCGCGCGCGCACACACACACACACACACTCACAGCTTGAAATATTTAACCTTCTTTATCTAATGTAGACATTTAAATATCTATTTTTTGTTGCATTTTAAATTCCACTCCAGCTTGTTACCTTTCCATCTTCATAACAGCTTTATTAGGCTCCTTGTGTTTGATGTTGCCTTTGATTTCTAAAGTAAAATATCTCTGTTGACTTGTTCTGTGATAAAGACTGGTCAAAATGTTCAAGCTTCTGTCTTCCTTTCGCTGAACACACTAATTTTTTCCCCCTACCGCACGATATCTAACTATAACTTTCTGTTAGAAAGACGTTTGTCTGTTGTGAAATCTCTTGTTCAAGAGTAAAATGCCATGTAGATTCTCCTTGACGAGACATGCAATCGAAGATCTATGATAATTACTCCTGTTAAATTCTAATCAACGAGGACACATTGTCCTCCTGACTAGAAAACAATGCCGAAACATGCCTGTGGTCACCCGAATGTCACAGTCGAAGTGGTCAAGGATCTCGTTCTGAAGGTTGTTGTTTGTGCATTATTAAGGAGATCCATTGGGATCGACGCCGAAGCTATGAAGTTCATGCTGTGTGCGACACTTGTAATAGGTATCTAGCCCTTTCTGGCGAGAGAGACCGAGCCATATAGGATAAAACCCAGTGCAATGAGCATGAAATTGATCCCCGAACATGTAACTGTTGCATTTTTTTTTAACCTAGAGGGTGACATACCTGCAAGCGGGGACAGCGACACAAGTAAATTAGTGGGGGGTAAGGGAATCTGAGCCTCCCCCTCCTGAAACACATTTTCTAGATGGCACCTCAAGAGGCATAACCATCTTTAAGGGTATAGTACTAAAAATAGTAATGTGTTGATTGTCAAAAGATAACATTAATTTTCTGAAATAATATGACATTAATGATGAAAAACTTCGAAAACTTATATTCATGGCTTTAGGGGACGGCTCGGTCCTTGTCCCCTTTTTTGGGCGGAAAGGGGGCGAAAGCTCAAGTGCTTTAAGCCCCAAGGTTCCAGCGTTCCTGCTTGCAGACAACTGAAAGCTGCTATTAAAAAAGGCAAAAAAGAATATAACTGCAAACAACTGAAAGTCAGCGAGCGCTATCAAAGGAAAGAACGAAAGTTTGCTTGAAGTCGACTGAATGTCAACGAAAGACAAGAAATATACCAACACATTCCTGACATCAACCGAAATATTCAAATATTAGGAGCTCTGCGCTGGTTGTTGAAAGTGGGAACGGGGTGCTTATGTGAATATTCAAAGTGCTGTAATAACGTTTCTCATCTCAACTCAACTTAGCTGAGATCAGAGGGTGTTGCAAAATTCCTTGTAAAAACCACCAACAAAAGATAATTAATATATTTGAGGCAATATTAAAACGAAGTATTGCGCTACAATGACACATTCTGAAAAAAAAAAAAAAAAAAAAGACGAACAGGTTTTGTTCCAATTCAACTCCAATTCCTTTTAAGAAAAAGTCAAAAACTCTACCACTTTGGACCTGTTGCTAGCAATCGAAGCTGCCAACAGTCTCCGGCTACATTTGTGGTCTTTTTTTTTTTTTTTTGCACCACTTTCATGGCTAAAGTTCTGGTATTTACGCCCTCTATGGGCTTAATGCTTCTTTCCTCCATGCCAGACCACTCATTCCCTATCCTGTTGTCAACTGTGTTCATCTTGCTCTTTCCTTTCTGATGTTTCCTTCTTGGTTCTAGTTTCTTCTGATTTGGCCAGGCGTATATCGTAGGAGAGCTAGCTTCTCAACATAACGTCCTGTGGATCACCATTTATAGTTTTAAAATTTTGAGTACAGCATTTTACTTTGCCAACAAGCACTGAAAACAGTTTTTGGGTTTGGATAGATCCGAAATGTGAAAATATTCCGCGTGTGACCATAGTGGTCTTATAGTTGTCGTCTTGCAATAAGACGGGTTAATCATGTCATGGGGATGTGTGTGAAATGTTAGGTGAAGCCTCACAATGATTCTATTTGTCATTTGTTATAGTATGGTCTCTGAAATACCCAGCTCTCGCTTTGAGATTTAAATGTTCGGCGATGAGGATTGTTGTGGCTTGTAGGGTACCAGACTCAAGTGCTCTCTGAGGGTTGGGGGGTTGGGATTGGACCTATAGTGCATCCGGAATGGGAGGGAGGGGAGAGGGGAAAGCGGGCGGGAAACCATTTAATCATCCATCGTCGTTGCCGTCTTTCTGGATTCTACTGTGGCCGTTAGCCGGGATTATACGCATCACGTCACCAGTCTTTATCATCATACCATTGGGGTGGGCTGGGGGTAGAATTGGTGGCTAGGTGCTCTGGTTCTGTCAATATCGATCAATTTGTCTTCCCTATTTGCTCTCAGTCTTATCCTTTTCTGAGTCCCACCAGTCATGATAATGCTGGATGCACGATGTGGAATAAGATGATCATTACACTGCAATGAGAACTAGAGGCATTGAGGAAACGAGGACATCCAAGGGAAACCCTAAGGCGAACATTGATGAGACAAACCATCTGTGATATCAAAGTGATTGCACAGGATATGACAGAGTAGAGAAATAGCCTGTGAGACCTAAGTGACATAACGGCACATTAGGGCAATGAATGAATGAATAAATATCAGCAGCAGAGGTGGGAGAATGAACCTTATGTGTGAAAATATTAGGAAACAGAGGTAATGAATTATGCAGTAAGCGTGGTAACGCGTTTTATAAACTGACAAAGACATCAAAGTATCAGTTGACGCTTAGAAAGTCATGATCGCCGATGTCTGCACCGGATCGTGCATCTGGGGACGAGGATAGTGGGGAGACGAAAGAAGAAGATGATGATGATTTAGAAAGGAGAAGTTAGGAATAAGAAAAGTTAATAGAAGCAGCCAGCAGCAGATGAAAAAAAGAAAAAGTAGTAGTAGTAGTAGTAGCAGCAGCAGCAGTAGTAGTAGTAGTAGTAGTAGTAATAGTAGTTGTTGTAGTAGTAGCAGCAGCAGCAGCAGTAGTAGTAGTAGTAGTAGTAGTAGTAGTAGTAGTAGTAGTAGTAGTAGTAGTAGTAGTAGCAGCAGCAGCAGTAGTAGTAGTAGTAGTAGTAGTAGTAGTAGTAGTAGTAGTAGTAGTAGTAGCAGCAGCAGCAGCAGCACTAGTAGTAGTAGTAGTTGTAGTAGTAGTAGTAGTTGTTGTAGTAGTAGCAGCAGCAGCAGCAGCAGCAGTAGTAGTAGAATGAGAGAAGGAATAGAAGAATGAAGACGAGGAAGAGGATGAAAAGGAAGAAGGGGGTAGGGTAGGAAGAGATTTAGGAGGAGGAGAGAAAGCGCTAGGCGGGTGAAAAGGGTGTATAAGAGAAGGTCGACGACTCGACTCATTTTGTCTAAAGATTATTTGTTGCTTATCACATTTCTTAGTGTTATTCTCCTTTTTATATTTTTTTACAATTTGAACGCGTCAGCCTTAAATTGATATAGTAGTAATGTCCCGGGTTGTAAGGCTGGCGATCTGTTGACCACATCACACATCGCATGAGATTGGTCTGAAAAAAATGATAGCTCTAGTACTATGCGTCTAAAATGACCTTGAATCCTAGGTCAAACCAGCCTTAAGTGGGTACCAAGTAAAACCTTTGGAAAAAAAGACCGCCGGCATGATGCTGACCAAATCGCTAACCGATTGACTTGTGTATAAAATATTAGTCCAGGCCCTATATGCCCAATAAGTCAGAAGGCGTATAAAGGGGTGCTTTACCATAAGCCTACCAACGGCGTGAAAAAAAGAGTGTTCATAAACTGAATGAGTTGAATTCAAGCAATACGTTAATTTACAAGATAATGAAAATTTAAGATATTTTCAAATAGCGCATATTGTATCTGTCTGGGACGAGAGAAAAAAAAGAATTCTTAAAAGCTATATCAATCCTATCTTGATATACGGAAATGAATCATGGACAGTTGTTAAATTAGTGAAAACTTATTTGGAAGCTGCTGAGACTTGGTTTTATAGATGAATGATGAGAATAATCTGGACATAGTAAGGAAGATGTCTTGAAAGAAACTGATTGCCAACATAAAAAAGCAACATTCTTTGGTCATGTGATGGGAAGGAGAAAATTAGAGTACATCGTGACAGTAAAGTTAAAGGGGAGGAGATGCAGAGGGAGGTCGAGAGAAAAGATGCTGGTCGGAATGACATCAAGGTCTGACGGATCCTTTTTTGTCGGAGCTGACAGAGTACACGAGGCAGAGGGTTGTGAATAAACATTACTACCAACTTCACACGGCATTGACTTGAAGAAAAAGCAACTGTTACTTTACCAGATACATTTTAAATGTCTAATCTAAAGGGGGAGTTTGGCATCAGCATGTCGATCATTGGATATTGAGTTCATACGTCAATCGAAATGTTTGTTTCTGACCAAATGAATCCGAGATAAGCTATCTTCACATCCTGGGTAAGTATTATATATATCCACCAGGTAAGACCTGCGTGATAAAAGCCAGAGGTGTATTTTTTAAAGGACATTGCAGAATCAACCCCACCATTTTTTTTCCTGGGTTGTTTGTGATTTACTAGGCAATGGTCACGATCAGTAGTTTGCCACTGCTTTCGAAACGGCTGGCTGTCGATAAAACTGACAAAACCAACGCAAGGCAGCCCGCACTAAATTGCGAGTAATTGGGATCCGGTTGGGCATTTCGGAATTACGAAGCGCTTCTATAACACCCAAACAGGGCTTTCATTTTTTTAAGCGGTACGCAACGGTGCGCATTACCGACACCTGTTTAGGCCTTTTATCAGCGCTGCTTTAATTGAAAATGTGTGCTCAGTACAGTTATCTTTTTAGATATTATAGGATGAGTACAGGCTCTTTTTGTTTGTTAAACAAAGTCCTACCCGGCGTCATACGTCAACTATGTGCCCGTTTTCATGAATATGGGTTTCTTCACAATTATTACTTTTTTCTAATTTAATTAATTTTTTTTTCTAATAAAATGATTAAAAATGCATCAACACTTACCTCTGACTGAAAAAGTTCTTCATAATGTAATGGATTTTTCTGAACACTTGGTTTCCTCTCTTGATTTTAGACGACTATAGCTTAATACCTATTGTTATTTCACACCTACACCCACGCTTGATGAAATATAACTGTCTGTTACACCAGGGCAAGAAGCAGGAAAAAGCTTGTCTTTAATATGGACAGTACTTTTGTAACGACCAGCCGCGGGCTATTTGCTATGCAATTTTCCAAATCGTGTGCGCTGTCATGAAATAAATGCTATGTCCAACAGCGTCTTTCTGTTTTATATTTAGAAATTTGTGTGTGTGTGTAATATTGTTTCTTCATTAAATCTTCTAAACAGAAAATAATCACTGCCCTGAAATGAAAGCGCGGGTTTATATGTCCCTATCCAGATGACAACGTACCAGACATTTTTTGTCAGCCAGGAAATGATTTTGGATTTTGTTTCTTGAAATACGGCTTGTTTGCTGTGGCCGCGGTGCTAGGGGAATCAACGTCGTGGGATGGCGCGACGACGATGGTCATCGGAAAGACACAGTGTGGGCTGAAACCCTCGCTTGCCATGGGAACGTATTGTCGAGGGTATGCCGTTGCATATCATCATTTGTAGGCGGTTGCTAATAGTAATGGTATATTATACTAATTGAATCTAAAGGTGCTGAAAGAAAATGTAGTTAGTGATTAACGATCTTTCTGTTAATGATGCACTGTTGCATACTGAGGGAAATTGAATCCCATTAGGATTGAATACTGAGGGATTAACACCCTTTGACACAAAGTACAATACGTCAATACGCGGATAAGAATCGATCAGGTACCAATCCCAGCAGACCCGTTCAAACGTAAAGTTATTAAAGTAGGGCCCTCGACGGTTACAAAGTAACTTAAGTCCAGGCAGGGTTGGGCTGAGTATTTTGTTGCATCCTAACTGAGAAACACTAAAGTTCAGTATACATTTTGTAATATTATGTTAAGCGTCTGCATAACATAGTTTAGTTTCACAATCCCAACACGCTAAATTCAGTTGAGCCGCAGATAGTTTTGCTTTGATTTCACAATGCTATAGTTGTCGACCGTTTAGCCAGGAATGGAATACTGCTGGACGTAATTTCCTCATTAAATTATTCCACAACAGATGCTGGGGTTAGTGTGTGCCGTCACTGTAAACGATACGCAGATAGATTTGTAAACGATATTACGCAACAAATTTCTTTCTGGACCTTGTATTGAAGTCTGTTTGCAATTCTTCTTTACCTCTCCCGCTTATCTTCTTCTTCTTATTTCTTTCAGTTCACACTGGAGCAGAACATATGCCATCAGACAAACTCCGCTATGGCCTTTGTAGGTTTGTTATAGTTAATATCTAGTTTTTTCACTGGCTGGTTTAACCAAACGTTGCCAAACCTCTTTTGGCGTTCTTGCCATGGGCACCGTAAGTTACAGCTACTATTATTTGCTAATGGCCACTCTAACACCTTTTTTTAACGTTAGTGGTACTTCGAGTTTATATTGATAAACATATTTTTTTTTAAAAATTAGATCAATTGTTTCTCGCTGGGTGATGTGATAAACACCATACCAGTCAGCTTTACTTCCAAAGACCTTAAATAGGATCCATTTTAGTCTACGTCGACCTTTGAGCCAAGAACAGTCTTGAAACAAACAAAAATAAACAAAAACAATATTAATCCCACTCGATGTGGCTTCAAATGCCAAACATTCGGGTCTGCAGGCACGCATTCTAACTACTACTTACTATAGCTTTCGGCTTTTCAAGAAAATGGTGAAAACAACATGAATAGGAAAGAACCCAAACCGCCGTATTGAGAGCTTCAGGAGTTACAAGACCAGTCAGCATAAACATAGAAGAAGAGACATGAAATCTGGGGCGCATCTTTTTAGAAGGGGATCCGCTGTAACATGATGGCTAGCACGCATTCCAGAAGCCGCAAACCAAATAGTCAATGGATTTACTTCCTACAAGTTTCATCTATGGTTCTGTCTGAAGTTCTGTGATGACAGTCTCCCTATAATTAACTGCTAATAGTAGAAATGATACAGCATGTATTTTAAGCTCGCTGGACCATGAGAATTTGTTTCATGCTCCTTATTAGGAATGTCAACCTATGTTAGTGTTTTCTTTTGAGCCTACTGCGGCGCATAGGACAGAAGTCACAGCTCTCCATGTCTGCCGGTTCGTTACCACCTGCTTTAGGTCTTGGATGTTTGTTACGCCCAGGGCTGAGACTTTCCGAATGATGGTTATACGTAGAGTCACTCTTTGTCTTCCTCTTTTTCATTTCCCTTCCGGTGTCTTTATGAGGGTTTTATTGGGAAGTCTTGTCTTAATCATTCTGAGTCCAGCATATGACCGGCAGAATGTATGATGCAAAAGAACATATATTCCACTTATTCGACTCTTAAAATGCTATACTGTATTTAGAAATAGCTAAAGTTCGTTGAAATACGGACGTTCAAGAGACACTATAAAAC
>CAJHNH020002902.1:0-7500 GCA_905116865.2 Candidula unifasciata | reverse complement strand
AATGAGAAGGAATCGACTTTAGATCCTGGTTACAACTGGCAAGATTGATGAAAACCGAGCAAGTGGAAGACCAAGAGATTATTGCTTGGATGGCCTTGCCAGATAAAAGGGTGCTGGGAAGGGGGACATCCAAACATGACAGCCAACGCTTACTGGTGATGATGATGATAAACTTCCTAGACAATCTCCTTGTACCATATTAGGCAGCCTCGCCTAGACTGTATACACACACACACACACACACACACACACACACACACACACACACACACACACATATATATATATATATATATATATATATATATATATATATATATATATATATATATATATATATATATATATATATATATATATGGGTTTCGATCATACAATCATCGAACCGACTTGCAATACCGCATTGAGTGAGATTTCTTTCTGTTAAATAACTGGCTCCCCAAGCCCACCCAGTTTTAAATGGGTAGCATATAAAACCTTAGGAAGTAAAGGCGTGATGTCCTTTCTAGATGCTTTTCCAGTGCCGATTGTTTTATAAAAATCTGAGTCAAGCATCATATGCCCCAAGGGCCATAGCATGACATGCGTCCTTTACTTACTTACTAAAAGTAAAAGTAAGTAAAGATCCCGTGTCACGCCTTTAGGCGCATCGGACATATGGGTAGAGCACCCCATGTTTTTACAGACCAATTGTCACTGTGTCTGTAATGTGGTCAGCATTACGCCGGCCGTCTTAACTTCCCCAGGACATCCATCCTGGGTACCCATTTCAGGCTAGGTCGATCTGCGACGCCCCGTAGCGTGATAAAAATCCACGCAACCAGCAGTGGGTTTCGATCGTCGTACGTTGGAATTATGAGTCGGACTGGCAAAGCCTAAGCCACTGACGCCGCACTTACTTACTTAAGCCGAAACACTTGCGTGCTAAACGCGCTTACGAGACTTCTCATTTTAGCAAGTGTGTTTTAATTAACCTCTCCGGGCAGTATTTTGGTATAAATGTAACCTGACTAAAAGCAGCGTATCGATTGGGCTTACCCTAACCGAGCGTGGGCCTATCAGATGGACAGACACCCGTGCTGTAGTAGAGATAAAGACACTGGTGACAGTGTGAATTCTTTCTACCGATGTTCCAGACAGCGTCAGAACCTTAGGGAATTGATTGTACGTGCTGCACTAAACGAAACGAATGTCGCCATTCATATACAGCTTGTTCCTTCACAATTACGATCTTTATAATGACAAATCTGGAAAGGGGTAGGAAAAGGGGGGGGGGGGGGGAGGTGAGCGGGAATCTGTGTGTGCGGGGAAGGGGGAAAAGGGAGGGGGAAGAGGTAGGGGTTACGACACTTAAGCCAATACTCTCAGGAAAAAAAAAAAATTCAAGGGGAGCGGCTGAGCCCCACCCCTAGCAAATTTGTAGCGGGATTAAGTAGCACAACGAACCGTGTATAGAACTTCTCAATTTAAGTACGTTTTTAATCGCAACGGAGCAGGACCTTTTTTTTTTCTCTCGGAAAGGACCTTGGCTTCCAGGTCGATCCAGCCTTGAGTGAGTACCAGATGCAGTCCTGGGAAGTAAAAGCGACTGGTTTGATGTTGACCACAACACCCACCAAGTGTCCATTGGTCTATAAAATTTAAGTCTAGCTCTATATGCCCAATATGCATGAAAGCGTGGAAAAGGGTCCTTCACTTTACTTATTTGTATCGTTATCATGTACCTTGTAAGGCGGCTCATTTGTCTCCCAAATTAGGGTCCTCAAAATTTCGAATCAATTCTACTGAAATTCCTCTACGTCATCATTTCAAACCGTCTAGCATCCTTTCTCTTGGTTGCCTCTGACTCTTTTAATATTGATCTTCCCAGTCATCGCAATGTTTTCCAATGTCTCTCTTCTCACAACATTTCAAAAGGACACTGTCTTCCTCTTTCTTACAGTTGTATATAGTTTTCTAATTGCATTATCCGTTCCCAGGCAGTGGTGGTTGTCAGTCACTCAGGCGGTCCACGTTATCCGCAACATGCATCTCAGAAACCCCATCTCCACAACCTTCAAGTTCTCACTTTCTACATTCACGAGATTCACAGTCGAATTAGAAGCACCAGTTCAGAATCACATTTCTCTACTCTTTTTCGAATGTTGAATTCCAAGATTCACAGCCACACAAAAGCACTGTTTCAGCATAACATTTCTGTATACTTTTTCAAATGTTTAATGAGAGAGACCGTTGCACACTTTTGTTATTTTAAAATAACAAAATTATCTGGCATATCCTACTCTTAGTCTCTCTTGCACATTTTCAAACATATGTTATAATTGAACCTACATTTTTAGCACTTTGCCCTCTATTGTAATTGCACTTTTTTCTTTCGTCAGCTGTGAATACCGGCGGAAAGTCATGTTCGTTCGTTCATTTATACTTTTGGCTTTGTGCTAGGACCTGAGCTTTGCATGTACAACCGTTTTACTGGCTTATTTGTGTGCAGTTCGTTCTCTGCCTCTCAGGCAGAGGTACTCAGACTTCGTATAACCGTTGTTACTTTCTTCTTAATAATTAAGGACAGTATATTTCTTGTAATCTGCATTTTTACAATCTCCAAAGGTTGCTGCAAATCTTGTGTGTTTTCAGCTAAAAATTCTGTATATAACGCATAACGTATTCTTGGTCTGTCTTTGATTTCTCCCATAATTATATTTGATTACAAATTTCATATCTTTAAAAAAATATGTGTTTATCTGCCGTTCAGTAAAATATTATTATTACACACACAACAAGGTGCCCGAACATCTGCAAAGGGGTGAGGGGTCCCGTGTTTTCTTTGTGTTGACGCAGGAGCACGTATTCACGGAATAGAAGAAGAATCGTTTCATGTTATCACACAAAATGTCACGAAAATACAATACCAGATATGACATCAGGAAAAAAAGTTGGGCGAAACCAGTACTCACTATAAGAGGAGACATCAGATCAAAATGGTTTGGACATGTGTCATGACAACGGCCAGATAGGACATCACAGAGTGTCCGGTCACTCAGGCGTGCCGGAAGCAAACGATGGATACATGGAATATTTAAGGTTCTAAATACCAGTATCTGCGTAGTCTATAACAAAGCTCGAACCCGACGTCTCTTCAAAACCTGACACCCACAGGTAGAACGGGACTAGAAAATTTGAAGAAGAAGAAGAAGAAGAAGAAGAAGAAGAAGAAGAAGAAGAAGAAGAAGAAGAAGAAGAAGAAGAAGAAGAAGAAGAAGAAGAAGAAGAAGAGGAGGAGGAGGAGGAAGAAGAAGAAGAAGAATACAGACAGACAGACAGACAGACAGACAGACAGACAGACAGACAGACAGACAGACAGACAGACAGACAGACAGACAGACAGACAGACAGACAGACAGACAGACAGACAGACAGACAGATAGATAGATAGATAGATAGATAGATAGATAGATAGATAGATAGATAGATAGATAGATAGATAGATAGATAGATAGATAGATAGATAGATAGATAGATAGATAGATAGATAGATAGATAGATAGATAGATAGATAGATAGATAGATAGATAGATAGATAGATAGATAGATAGATAGATAGATAGATAGATAGATAGATAGATAGATAGATAGATAGATAGATAGATAGATAGATAGATAGATAGATAGATAGATAGATAGATAGATAGATAGATAGATAGATAGATAGATAGATAGATAGATAGATAGATAGATAGATAGATAGATAGATAGATAGATAGATAGATAGATAGATAGATAGATAGATAGATAGATAGACAGATAGATAGACAGATAGACAGATAGATAGACAGATAGACAGATAGACATAGACAGATAGACAGATAGACAGATAGATAGATAGACAGATAGATAGATAGACAGATAGATAGATTGATAGATAGATAGATAGATAGATAGATAGATAGATAGATAGATAGATAGATAGATAGATAGATAGATAGATAGATAGATAGATAGATAGATAGATAGATAGATAGATAGATAGATAGATAGATAGATAGATAGATAGATAGATAGATAGATAGATAGATAGATAGATAGATAGATAGATAGATAGATAGATAGATAGATAGATAGATAGATAGATAGATAGATTAGATAGCTAGATAGATAGATAGCTAGATAGATAGATAGATAGATAGATAGATAGATAGATAGATAGATAGATAGATAGATAGATAGATAGATAGATAGATAGATAGATAGATAGATAGATAGATAGATAGATAGATAGATAGATAGATAGATAGATAGATAGATAGATAGATAGATAGATAGATAGATAGATAGATAGATAGATAGATAGATAGATAGATAGATAGATAGAGAGCAGGAGGAGATTAGATGTAAGAAGGTACCTTCTTCTTATCTCTTCTTCTCTTCCTCTTTTACCGCTGTGGGTGTCGAGGGAGATATAAGGTTCTGTTTCTAGCTCTTCTGGCTGCCTCGACCATAGGCACATCGTGCTGTTGTAGAGTTTCTCTGTTATCCTTCCACATTGTTCTTGGTCTACCCCGTGCTCTACGTCCTTCTTCTCTTTCCATGAATGCTTTGTATGGTATGGTGTCACAAGGCATTCTAAGTGGGCAAACCATTTCACTTGCTGTCTTTGTATGTAATCCAGAATTGGTTCTGTGCCGACTTGTTCTCTTATGATCTCATTCCTGATCTTATCTCTTATGGTCACTCCTACAGCCCTTCTCAGACATCTCATTTCATTGGTTACTAATTTTCTTTTGTGGTTTGTTGTGAGTGACCATGCCTGGCACTGGTAGCACAGATTTGGAATAAATATGCTTTGAATAAGATGTCTCTTTGTGCTGATTGGGATTGTCTTATGCTGTAAGAGGGGGGCTAGCTGTCCCAATACTCGGTTTGCTTTACTGCATCTAATGTAAATTTCGTTATCCAATTTCCCATCTTCGGTAAATGTAGTTCCCAGATATTTAAACTCAGATGCCTGTTTAATGCCTTTGTATTCTATTGCTATGTTTATATCTGTCTTCTTTTTTCCTATTGACATTACTTCTGTCTTTTCAGTGTTGATTCTCATATTATTTGTTTTACATTCTTCATTCATGGATGTTAGATGTTGTTGCAATTTCATGGCTGTATCTGCTATCAAGGCCTGGTCATCTGCAAAGAGTAATTCGTTGATCTTACTAAGATCTTCATTCATGGGCTTGGCATTCTTGCATATACTGTCGATGTAGGTGATAAACATCAGTGGTGATAAGACACACCCCTGTCTTACTCCAGATGACACTGTGAAAGGATGAGATGTTCCCTGATTTATTCTAACTACTCTTCTACAATCCCTGTATAAACTTTTGCACACTTCGATGAGGTGTTCGCTTACTCCATATCTTGCCATTATTTCCCATAATAATTGTCTGTCGACTCTGTCAAATGCCTTCTCCTGTTCTACGAATGCCACAAATAAGTTCTTATTGTATTCAATGTTCTTTTCTATTAACTGTTTAAGTGTGAAGATTGCATCTGTGCAGCTTCTATTTCTCCTAAATCCTATCTGTTCTTCTGCCAGCTGTGGTTCTATCACTGGTCTCAGTCTTGTTTCTATTATCTTGGCATACGTTTTGCCAACATGGCTTAAAAGAGAGATGCCTCGATATTGGCCGCATTCTCGTTTGCTTCCTTTGTTCTTCCACAATGGTATAACTATTGTATGTTGCCAATCAATAGGGGCCGTTTGTTATACCCATGCTGCATTGAATATTCTGTGAAGCCATCTGATGCTGCTTTCACCTGCTGCTTGAATTATTTCTGTTGGTAATCTATCAGCTCCTGGTGCTTTATATTTGGGAGACTGTTCAATGACTTTTTTCTATTTCATCCATTAGTATGTGTGGTTCTAACACTGTTGCTCTGTGCTCTTCAGTTGTTCTTTCCTGATGATCTCCTAGAGGATTAAAGAGCTCATTGAAGTATTCCCTCCATCTTTCTGCTATCTCAGGTGGATCTATCAATGGCCTTCCTGTCTTATCATTTATTATTTCAGTGGGGTTGTAGCTCTCATCTCTTTTCCGCATATTTTTAACTACTTTGAAAAATTTTCTCCTGGCTGTTTTCTCATTTTCTGCTAGTGACTCACCGAAACGTTCCCAGGATGCTTGTTTTGCTTTCTTGACACTCCTGTTGGTTTCTCTCCTTTGCAGTCTATAGTTTATATAATCTTCTTCTTTCTTTGATTTTATCCACTGTTTATGTAAGAAGAAGAAGGTATTAAGGTAAAAATTTGGGGGCATTCGAAAGTATACGTAAATATGCGCACATCATAGCTGAAAGAAGGAAAGTAAGCCAGGGCAGGAGACAGGTGGAAAGGAAGGATGGATATAAAATGTCAGAAGAACTTAGAAGTAGTAAATGGAGAAACACTCGAAATATACCCACATGTCGCATACAGTAAAAGAAAGAAGAAAGAAAGAAAAAGAAAAGAAAGAAAGAAAAAAGAAAAAAAGAAAAAAAGGAAAGAAAAAAAAAAGAAAGAAAGAAAAAAGAAAGAAAAAAAAAAAAAAGAAAGAAAGAAAGAAAAAAAAAAAGAAAGAAAAAAAAGGGGAAAGAAAAAAAAAAGAAAAAAAAGAAAGAAAGAAAGAAAGAAAGAAAAAAAAAGAAAGAAAGAAAAAGAAAGAAGAAAAGAAAGAAAAAAAAAGAAGAAAGA
This sequence comes from Candidula unifasciata, assembly GCA_905116865.2. NCBI lineage: Eukaryota > Metazoa > Mollusca > Gastropoda > Stylommatophora > Geomitridae > Candidula > Candidula unifasciata. Next base: position 779 of record CAJHNH020002902.1, on the reverse strand, counting down.
AAAAAAAGAAAGAAAAAAAAAAAAAAAAAAAGAAAAAAGAAGAAAAAAAGAAAGAAAAAAAAAGAAAAGGGGAAAAAAGAAAGAAAAAGAAAAAAAAGAAAAGAAAAGGAAAGGGAAAAGAAGGAAAGGAAGAAAAACAAAAAAAAAGAACAGAAACATAGATGCATTTGCAGATTGTTGTAACTTATTGGAAAGGAGTTTCACTGGTGGTTTCCATATTATATAAGAGGCTTAATGGGGTGGGGGAGAGATTGTTTACTTCATAACCTTATGACGTGAAACATGTTGTTTACTTTCATCATCATTATCCCCATTAACATCGTCATATTCTTAATCGTGTCCCCGTGTGGGTTCCGGGCCCAACCTTTGGGAGAACAAGAAAAGACCCACTGCCTTCCAAAAGGCATTTCGTAGGAGTCGACTAATTGGAAGATTCCTTTAAAATCGAGGCATTGCCAGGAGGAAGGAACCGATGTCGCATCAAATAAGTCGAAAAATAAAACGGGTACCGTGTAAAATCAGTTCTGGAAAGGTTAAAGTCCCGAAGTGGCGAACAACCAGAAATTTTTTACCACAGCTCAGTTTTTAAAGTAAAAAGAAAAAAATATTTTCATCAACAAACGTTACGTCATTTTATTATCCCTTTTGTACGTTTTTTGTTTGCTTATTATCGTTTCTGATTCACCCAAACCCCTTTTCTCTGGAAAACCTTCCCCTAAAAATTGCAATCAACTGAAAAACCTTTGGTACTTTATCAAAATCCGTTTCACTTTTCCTGG
>CAJHNH020002901.1:166998-186998 GCA_905116865.2 Candidula unifasciata | reverse complement strand
GGTTGACCCCTCTCGTGGGACCTAGGGTTGACCCCTCTCGTGGGACCTAGGGCTGACCCCTCTCGTGGGACCTAGGGCTGACCCCTCTCGCGTGACCTAGGGCTGACCTCTCTCGTGGGACATAACTTCTCCGGCCGTTCTCAAGGTCACTGACCGCGCCCCTCTCGAAGGTCAAGGTCTCCCCGGACAGCCCGGAACCCGACCCACCCGACCCCATCTTCGAAATTCAAATCGACCCACAACGTGACCGGCGGTCACGATCCCGCCAAAAGGTCCGCACCACGTGTCTCAAGGTCACTGACCACGCCCGTCTCGAAGGTCAAGTTCTCCCCGGACAGCATGGGTCCCGACCCACCCGACCCCATCGTCGAAATTCAAATCGACCCACAACGTGACCCGCGGCGCGAATCCCGCCAAAAGTTCTTGCGCCTCTGTTCTCAAGGTCACGGAAAGGTCACGTCTCGAAGGTCAAGGTCTCCACGGAGAGCCTGGGTCACGACCCACCCGACCCCATCGTCGGAATTTAAATCGACCCACAACGTGACCGGCGGTAACGATCCCGCCAAAAGTTCCCGCGCGCCACGCCTCCGAGTGCAATCGTCTGAGGTCGCGAACTTTGGGGCGCCAAAAGGTCACGAAGTTGACCTCGCACGCGGTCGGACGTCATGACCTTTTCGTCGCGCAAGGTCACGGCGCACCCGACCCACCTTTGACATCCCGCCCCGGACGTGACCCCGACCCCGGAGGCCACGTTTATTGCGTAAATGTCCTTGACCCCGGTATCAAGGTCAAAAATTGGTCGAGTCTCTGAGGTCAATATGTCATCCGACCGCCCACGTGACGGAGAACACGACCCCGTTTTCAGAATTCAAATCGGTTCACAACGTGACAAGTTGACCAAATTGCGCCCAAAGTCGTTCATCAGATCGACCCTGTTTGGCGTTCCAAGCCGCTAATCGGCTCGGGGCACTTTTTGGACGGAAAAGTGACGTGACCAAAAAGTTTAACTTTTGACCCCGGGATCTTTTGACCACGCGGTCTGGACCTTCGACCCCGTCTGTCCAGGGGTCCTACATCGCCACGGTCGTGAACCGCGCCCCGCGCCGGCCGCTCGAAAAACCTACTCTGGTGCCGAAAAACACTCCGGCCCCGTTTTCGACGTGAAGTTACGGACCGATTGTCACGTTCGTGGACTTTTCCGACGGGGCGGGTCCGGGGGGACCTGCAGAAGCCGGCGGAATTTGAATCGAGCCACAACGTCGCCGACGGGGCCTTGCCACGCCCGACCCAGATTAAAAGAAAAAAAAGACTGAATAACTCCCCAACCGTGACCGCCACGTGACCGGGGCTCATGACCTTTATTGTTGCCGACGTCACGCCGCGTCGAGTGGTGCCATCAGATCTCGACTGCGACCCTGTCTTGACCCATTGACCTATATATATATTGGAAAACAGGTTGACTTAGAGGTCAAGGTCATCCATGTCCGAGTGCCAATCAAGGTCAAGGTGTCTATAGATAGCCCAGGTCCCGGGCAACGTGACACCACTCGCCAAATTTAAATCGAGCCATAACCTGACTCGAGATACGAATCCCGCCAAAATGACTTGGAGGCGTGATATCGGACTTTGAAAATTGCAACCATGTGCTGCGTACACTTTTTCTCGGCTGCGTATACTTTTTCTGGCTGCGTACACTTTTTCCAAACTTCCGGGCGCCATATCTCGGCCACTATTCGACTTGTCTCTACAAAAGTTATATTTCTGGACAGCGCGAGACCGGGACTATCTACTGAAACCCTCTTCTCCGACCCCGACCCACACTGGGACCCAGGGGTCGCCTCCCGCCAAAAATACAGTTTCCCGCCAACGCCACGCCTACCGTGACTCCAAGCTCGGGGGTCGTCATGACCTTTTTTGTCTCTCGTCCCAGGACCCACCCGACCCACCCATCAGACCCCGACTCGGAATCACGCATCTGCCAAAATCACGTCTGCAACTGACCTGACTTTGACCCCCAATTTGACCCCTTTCTAATGGTCCTGTCTCCAAGGTCAACATATCCCCCGAATCCCACATCTCCGCTCTACAAGTACCGACCCCCACTGAGACCCCTGCCCGGACCGGCTGAAGCCCCTCGATCCCTAAAAAAAAAAAAAAAAATTAGTTCTCTCGTGGGACCTAGGATTGACCCCTCTCGTGGGACTTAGTGTTGACCCCTCTCGTGGGACCTAGGGATTAGTTCTCTCGTGGGACCTAGGGATTAGTTCTCTCGTGGGACCTAGGGATTAGTTCTCTCGTGGGACCTAGGGTTGACCTCTCTCGTGGGACCTAGGGTTGACCCCTCTCGTGGGACCTAGGGTTGACCTCTCTCGTGGGACCTAGGGTTGACCCCTCTCGTGGGACCTAGGGTTGACCCCTCTCGTGGGACCTAGGGTTGACCTCTCTCGTGGGACCTAGGGTTGACCCCTCTCGTGGGACCTAGGGTTGACCCCTCTCGTGGGACCTAGGGCTGACCCCTCTCGTGGGACCTAGGGCTGACCCCTCTCGCGTAACCTAGGCCTGACCTCTCTCGTGGGACATAGGCTTAACCTCTCCGGCCGTTCTCAAGGTCACTGACCGCGCCCGTCTCGAAGGTCAAGGTCTCCCCGGACAGCATGGATCCCGACCCACCAGACCCCATCGTCGAAATTCAAATCGACGCCCAACGTGACCGGCGGTCAAGATCCCGCCAAAAGTTCCGTACCACGTGTCTCAAGGTCACTGACTACGCCCGTCTCGAAGGTCAAGGTCTCCCCGGACAGCATGGGTCCCGACCCACTTGACCCCATCGTCGAAATTCAAATCGATCCCGCCAAAAGTTTCTGCGCCTCAGTTCTCAAGGTCACGGAGCGTGGCTATCTCCAAGGTCAAGGTCTCCACGGAGAGCCTGGGTCACGACCCACCCGACCCCATCGTAGGAATTGAAATCGACCCACAACGTGACCGGCAGTAACGATCCCGCCAAAAGTTCCCGCTCGCCACGCCTCCTAGTGCAATCGTCTGAGGTCGCGAACTTTGGGGCGGCAAAAGGTCACGAAGTTGACCTCGCACGCGGTCGGACGTCATGACCTTTTCGTCGCGCAAGGTCACGGCGCTTCCGATCCATCCTTAACATCCCGTCTCGGACGTGACCTCGACCCAGGGAGCCACGTTTATTGCTTAAATGACCTTGACCCCGATATCAAGGTCAAAAATTGGTCGAGTCTCTGAGGTCAATATGTCATCCGACTGCCCACGTGACGGAGAACACGATCCCGTTTTCAGAATTCTAATCGGTTCACAACGTGACAAGTTGACCAAATTGCGCCCAAAGTCGTTCATCAGATGGACCCTGTTTGGTGTTCCAAGCCGGTAATCGGCTCGGAGCACTTTTTGGACGGAAAAGTGACGTGACCAAAAAGTCAAACTTTTGACCCCGGGATCTTTTGACCACGCGGTCTGGACCTTCGACCCCGTCTGCCCAGGGGTCCTACATCGCCACGGTCGTGAACTGCGCCCCGCGCCGGCCGCTCGAAAAACTTACTCTGGTGCCGAAAAACACTCCGGCCCCGTTTTCGACGTGAAGTTATGGACCGATTGTCACGATCGTGGACTTTTCGGACGGACCGGGTCCAGGGGGACCTGCAAAAGCCGGCGGAATTTGAATCGAGCCACAAATTCGCCGACGGGGCCTTGCCACGCCCGACCCAGATTAAAAGAAAAAAAAAGCCTGAATAACTCCCCAACCGTGACCGCCACGTGATCGGCAACCATGACCTTTATTGTTGCCGAGGTCACGCTGCGTTGATTGGTGCCAATATACTCCGACTGTGACGTGATATTGACCCATTGACCTCAATAGGTATTGAAAAACAAGTTGACTTAGAGGTCAAGGTCATCCATATGAGTGCCAATCAAGGTCAAGGTGTCATTTGATAGCCCAGGTCCCGTGCGACGTGACACCACTCGCCAAATTTGAATCGAGCAATACACTGACTCGAGATACGAATCCCGCCAAAATGACGGAGGCACGCGATCCGGACTGAAAATTCCAGCCTAGTGCTGCGTACACTTTTTCTCGGCTGCGTATACTTTTTCTGGCTGCGTACACTTTTTCCAAACTTCCGGGCGCCATATCTCAATTACTATTGAACTTGTCTCTATAAAAGTTACATTTCTGGAAAGCCCAGGACCGGGACTATCTACTCAGACCCTCTTCTCCGACCCCGACCCACACTGGGACCCAGGGGTCGCCTCCCGCCGAAAATACAGTTTCCCGCCAACACCACGTGTACCGTGACTCCAAACTCGGGGGTCGTCATGACCTTTTTTGTCTCTCGTGCCGTGACCCACCCATCAGACCCTGCCTCGGAATCACTCATCTCCCAAAATCACGTCTGCAACTGACCTGACTTTGACCCCCGATTTGACCCCTTTCTAATAGACCTGTCTCCGAGGTCCACATATCCCCCGACTCCCACATCCCCACTCTACAACATCAGACCCTCAGATCCCCACTGAGACCCCTAAACGGACCGGCAGAACCCCACTATCTAGGGATCTCAAAAAAAAAAAAAAAAAAGTCCCAAGGCCACGACCTACTTTCGACCTCATCACATTTTGAATTTTCTCACCAAACCTGTTCATCCGACTTTTTTGAAAATTTTTCTTCGAAATCTGTGAAAAGTGCCTGATTTTTGGACGGACTTCCGCTCTTCTCTTTGCCATAGACTCGACTGACCTTGACCTATAAGTATATATGCATTTTTGAAGGTCAACCCTTTGACCTACGCAATGTCACCCTGGATCTTTTTTGTAGCCCAGGTCACTAAGAAAGCATGCCCCAGTGAAAGTCTGTGTCTCTAGCCTTGTTACTGCTTTAGTCACAGCCATGACCTCCATAGTCAGACTACTTGTAGTTACGGAATTTGTTCGATTCACCTCTCATGGCATTGAAGAATTTGTTAATGCTGACATCAAGAGGTTGAATCTTAGTGGACACAGGAATTCCTAATGGAACAAGTTTGAAACAATGAGAGCAAAGACAAGAGCTAAAACCATTACAGCAGGAAGGAACTTTTAATTTTATAATTTATTTTCCTTTTTTATGTCGCCCCTCAACCAGCATTCCAAATTGAAGCCGTGTATGGGGTGTTTTCTAAAAAATAATTTGCTAAAAATCTACTACCACTGTACAAGACGCACAATGTTTTTAGACCCTATATTTTTGTGACAATAAATGTGTCTTATACCTTGGGGAAGAAAATAATACAATGTCCAAAAATTAAGTAATGAGACTTATTTTACTATGGCTAAGACAAAAATGCTATCTATGAATCACAGCATGGAATCCAAAGAGGCAACCTTCATCTATGATCTGACAAATTTTCATCGCCACCCGATAAGCAGAAAACAATCAAGCCGCCATTTTGTTAACCTGGTCAGAGGTGCACTTTTACGTAATAGCATGGAGCAAAAAAGCTAATTTTTATATTTTGTTTAAACTAAGAAAAAGTGCCATTGCAACAGGTGAATTGATGCGAAAATTTTATCAGGATAATTGTTTATCTCATGCCCAGATTTCTAGCTGATATTCACTATTTAAAAGTGGTGTGGAAATAATTACTAATGCAACGAGACCTGGACGCCCAATTTCTGTTCGTAATGAGGAAATCATTGCAGAATTCCGAGAACGAATACAAGAAGATCCTTGCTCGTCTGTGAGGATGAATTTGGTGTTAATACAGATGTTAAGGTTAGTTGCGTATCCTTAATAGGACGTTGCAAAACCTACGTGTGGTTTTTCTAAGCAAATATACGTCCAGTAGTTTGCCATTTCTCTCTGGACAGTCGGCTTTCTTGATACCACTGTTGAAACCAACGCAAGGCGCATGGCCAGCAGCTGGTATCGAACCCGGCATTACGAAGCGTTCGCATTGACTTAGCCACAGAGCGACTGTTAATACAGAGACTATTAATAAAATTTTAGTGGAAGATTTGGGCAAAAAAAAATTGCTTGCGGGTTGTTTTCAACATCAGGCCATTTGTTTCTTCTTCATGACAATGCACCGGCTCGAAGGGCAGTAGCTGTACAAGAATTTTGGGCCCCAAAACAAGTGCGCGTTCCCAACCATCTACACTATTCCCTCCAGTTTGTCTACCTGTGACTATCATCTATTCCCAAAATCAAAGTTGCCATTGAAAGGACGCTTCTTTGACGATATGGATGACATTCAAGGGGCCGCAACATCGATTTTAAGGGCCATAACGACAGACAGATGAGCTATAGAGGTCATTCCAGTGTTTGCTAGATCGTGCCACTCGCTGTATCAATGCACAAGGGGTTTACTTTTAACAAAATACAGGTTAGATCTTAAACTGTTGATTATTTAAATTTTTATGGAATTAGTGTCATTACTTAATTGTCAGACCTCATATTTTCTGAAACTTCTACATATTTTACAGTCAACATATATAAACAAATTATATATCTCTGATCTTGCTGCATTTACAAAACCAAAACAGTTCTTCAACTCCTTAACCTGTTTTACTTAAATTCTGTCTTTCATATCTGGAGGAGTATCTGGGTTATATGGTTCATTCGGCGAACAGTTGTGTAGTCGTCATAACCAACAGCTTCGGATTTACTGAGCACTGAATTGAAACTGTGTTTTAAGTACCTATGATGTATTCAATGTTATATACCTGGACATGAATAACACAATTAGAAAACAATTTATCATTTCAGTTGTTATCTAATGTAGCCTCTACACAATTTATCATTTCAGTTTTCATCTTATGTAGTCATGGTGATGACGACCTTATTTCCTTTTAACCCACTTCAATTCCTCTCTGTCTTTATCTCTGAAACAACCATTTATCTATGGATATTTCTATGCATTTATCCATTTTCTGTTGTGTTCAATTTCTGTGTCCTCTATTTCTCAATCTTTCATCTGAATTCATAATTCCTTAGCAACTCTGCAAATTATTATTAAAAACATTTAATTAGGTATGTTTTCAAGAGTTATTAGCTTTCTATGTATAATTTTGTTGATAATTAATTTTTCTCATTTGCTTTCATTTGTGAGTTGGCATATGCTGTTTGCATACTAGTTTTAAACATTTACTCTGTATGATTTTTCCCTGAATACGTACTTCAGTATTGTTCCATGCTTTCAACCATTAGGCAGTCACATGAATTTGTTTACTCTGACTAGACACAGCTGATTCACATCTGGCTGCTTCACTAGTGATTTATTTATGTGAGTCAATCTGGATTCTTTTTTTCTTGCATCTGTTAGATTGTTATTTTATAACCACATGGTTTTGATTGGAGGGTTTATCTGCGCCCTGGTATGTTCTGGCATTCTGAGTGTTGTGCTGAAATCATCTTCTGATGACAATACAATCAACAAAGTTTTCTATAACATCACAGCTTTCCATGTACAAAAACTCCAAGATTCATATTGGAAAAATTTATTACACAAAGTGAGATGGTTCTCTTCACAACACTATGAGGTGAAGTTCATACTCAGACAATACTGGAGATACAGATAATCTATTTGAAGCAAATGAAAGAAGAAGGTCAACAACCACACTTCATCAGGCTGCTTCCCCTGTCATTTCTATTAACAACAGCCCTGTGTAGAGGGTAACTGTAACTAGCAACTGCAAACAATAAAAGAGTGTGAGTTTGTGAGAGGCTAGCCAATTCTCTTAGCTCCAGCTTGTTTACGGAACTGTTCTACTTGGGCTTTCAGGTCTCTGTGCATCTTCATTAGGCTTTCCTGCAAACATAAACCACAATAATATTAGGAATTAAGCTAGTCAAATCTGAGACCACACTAGTCACACCTTTGGTCAACTGACAGTCAAATCTGAGACCACACTAGTCACACCTTGGGTTAACTGACAGTCAAATCTGAGACCAGACTAGACACACCTTGGGTCAACTGACAGTCAAATCTGAGGCCACATTATAGTCTTATATGGGGACAAGTAACAGTCACAAGTGAGAGGATAAGTAAAGGGAAGGAGCAATGCCATCAGCTAATACAGCATGTGAATATATTTAAGGTATTCTAAATGCTGAGTTAAAATATTTATTCAGTATATAATTAATGTTGTGTCTTCTTCTATCGCAAGAAACCTTCTTTGTGGAGATGGCACCTGACTGAAATGGTACATTTATAATTAGTGACAGATCACAGAAAACTCCAGATCAGGTTTGTCAGGATTACGCTTGTCCCCATGTAGCCAAAGCTTTGTACTAAACATCACTTTTATCACTGTAGTTTTAGAGGCACGAAACCTGCACACTGCAAGGACAATGCTAACAGACACAGGAAACGTGCAGACTGCAAGGACAATGCTACCAGACACAGAAAACCTGCACACTGCAAGGACAATGCTACCAGACACATGAAACCTGCACACTGCAAGGACAATGCTACCACAGACACGAAACCTGCACACTGCAAGGACAATGCTACCACAGACACGAAACCTGCACACTGCAAGGACAATGCTACCACAGACACGAAACCTGCACACTGCAAGGACAATGCTACCAGACACAGGAAACCTGAACACTGCAAAGACAATGCTACTAAAGACATGAAACCTGCACAATGCAAGGACAATGCTAACAGAGAACGAACAAACAAACGAACTTTATTTTCAAAGGGTCACAAATTGGGCACGCAGGCCCGTCTTACATTCAGCCCTTCCAGTCAACCATCTTTCGCACAGCAGTTGTGTTTTACTAATAAAGCATGTTATGATCATATGATGTTATGCATATTATGAATATTATAAAAGAACACAAAAGCATGAGTTGTAAAGTGCATGCAAAAACCCGCGCGTGCATACATACACCCGCATACACACGCTCACCCACTCACTTACACACACAAACATTTGTTGTCCTACAGGAAACACACCTCGGTGACGAGATGGTTAAAATTGCGGGCTTCCAATCCTTCTACAATAGACGGCACCTCGGACAGCTCATTCTTGTTCGTGACCACATACTGGTGTCTGAGGTGGACATGTCTGAGTGGGATAATGACGACCTACAAGTACACGCAGTCAGAGTGATGGGCCCGGCCCAGTTTGTGATTGTCAATGTGTACGCCTGCAATGGAAAGGTGGATACAGCGAAATGGCGAGAGTTTGCTCCAGACTGAGGAAAAGAAAGTCCTTTACTGCGGAGATTTCAACGCCAGAGGAAACCAGTGGGGCAATGTAATCACCAATAAACAGGGGGAAGACCTGGAGGATGCTCTAGTGTCTGCCGATCTAGTATGCTTGAACGACGGAAAGGTTACCCGAATAGCAACCCGACAAGGGGATTCTGACAGCGTAATTGACCTGGCCCCTAGTGTCTCCCTCCATTGCACCAGGATGCAGGTGGAGCACACTGGGATACCATGACAGTGATCACTTTCCGTGCGTCGTCCTGGTGGAGAAGAGCAACAACAAAGGTCATGTAATCTGCTTTATGTATGAACCGTACAGGGCAAGATGCCATTAGCAAATATCAGACGACGTAATACAAGCAGATCGCAGACGGCGAGGAGAGATGCACATGGTGGAATGAAGTAGTCAACATAGCGTGGCTAGAAAAGGACGCTTGGTCAAGGAATGGCTGTAAGGCAAGGCAGAATCGTATCCGTCACTTTCTATAACGCCCTTGCCAAGGAAAAATCGAGGCAACAGCTTTCTAAAGGCATATAGATCCGTCACTTTCTGAAAGGATGAGTCCTGAACATGCGTCAAAAGCGACAGTGGCTTTCAAGTTAATTGCGAAAAGAAGCCAAGACAGCGAAATGTGGAACGAATTCTGCAAGAGCGTTTGCTTCGAGGGATCGCTTGGACATTCTGGCGCTTCAACGGAGCATGCACGGCGCCGCACGACCAAGGGGTATCCCTGATTTTCAGGGTCCACGACCTGATATGGCAGAGAACTGATGCTGATAAAGGAACGAACCTCCTGGCGCGCTACTTGGAGCAACTGACCAAAAAGACGAAGCTGCCAAGAATAGGGTTCAGATGACACTGTCGATGCTGTGCGCGAACACTGAGCTAGGCACTGATTTCACAATCACTGCAGACGTACCTTAAGAACTTGCCTCAAGAATATCGCGCAGCACTGCTCCAGGTCCTGACGGCATCCGATAACAATGACATGCGATGATGTCGAATGCTGATTTGAAAAGAGTGGCAAAGGAATTCATATACAGCATCCAGAGTCGGCCGAGATACAAGAGGAATGGCTCCATAGTTATTTGTTTCCACTACAAAGCCTAATAAAGACCCTCAAAGATCTGCGGCTTACAGAATCAGCCGATTTTTTTTTGCAGAATACTGTTTGCAAACTTATTGCGTCTGACACAAAAATGTGTCGCACACAAGATGTGACACCTACTTGGGAACTACATGATATAGATTTCCATACAACACTTGGAGGTACAGATTGAAGAAAGTGAGACATGGTCCAATGAGTGCTGGTTTCGCCTAACGACGTGTGTACGAGCGGATTTCAGATTAAAGAAGAGACATGTGCTCGGCAGTGTTGGGACTTAGAAGATGCTACAATAAAGTACCATATGATTATTTAATGTAATTACTGCTTAAACTAGAAGTCAATCCTATTACTGATTCAACGCATGGATTGCTGCGGTTCCTGTTCAGAGAAAGATTGTACTAAGAGTTAGGTAGCATGGTCCTCAGAACCGAAACGATATGTCCAGGCTTGCCACAGGGGATCACCGCTAATCAACAGTCTATTCAATGTTTACTGGTACGGTGATGATAACTGAGCAGCAGTTGAATGGAAAGGGATAGGACTTTGTCATTTGCTTGACCGACATTTTTGATTTACTGACGGGGCTGATAGACAGAGATCGATCGCCCCTGCCCCCACAATGCACAAAGAACTCGATCGAATTGCCGCAGCCCCTGGTGTGATCGTTTCCAATGCCTATGTCAATCCCTCGAACAGTCATCAGTCATGGTTCTCTTTGAACAATCACATTGTCAAGTTCGGACTTAACCCAGAAGTGAAAAATGCGTGATATAATTGTATGCATCAGAACCAACGTTATGACGTTTTCTCGGGTGAGGTTCGATCGCAGCTTGTACATCAGGGAATCACGTTGACCATGCGATAACAAAAGCACGCAAGGTCTATCTGCAATGAGGATTAGGCTGCCTTTCAATATCGAGCAAAGATCTGCTGGTGCTTCTATTCTATGGTCTGGTCCTTTCCCCCCCCCCATTTTGATTTACCGCTTTGGCCATTCACTCACTGTCACTGGCCGTGACTACCAATTTGAACGAGCTCGAGAAGGGGCAAAATGAAGCCATGCGTATTATTTTGGGATGTAACAAAGAGAGACACATCCTTGGTGGGAGCAATGAAGGTATCTACTGACTTTCCAACAATGAACGAAGGAGGCTCCAGGATGTGGAGGGCTCGGGCAGACCTCAAAAATATGTGCTGATAAGAAACACCACTGCATCAAGCGCTTTTTAGTGAAAAGGGCGTGACAGACTGAAGAGGGGAAAATCGTGGCTAGGTAGGGAGAAAGATGTTATTAGGCAATTATGCAGCTAACCGACATACATACCTGGTGCAGAATGGATACCGTGCCTCAGGCGTTTATTTGTACATTTTCCTGTATTGTCACACACAAACAAAAACAGAGGCGATGTAGACCGAAGATAAAATCACTGTTGCTGTTCACATGCAGAGGTCAACGCTCTCGATCGGTGAAAATTTCAGACGAAGCAGATGCACTAATCTATACAGACGGATCAGGTATACGCCAAAGAAGCGTGGGCATACAGGGCATTTACAGCACGCTCAGAGCGGTGCAGAACAGTCAAAGAAGCCAACGGCGCCTTCGCCATGACAACCAGCAGCATGACGATGGAGTGATGGCAGTGACGCAAGCGCTTGCCTGGCTTGAAAACACAAAAATACACGCGTGTGTATATCAGTGATTCAATGAGTAATGATCCGGAGGGTTCAGGAAGGTTCAGTGCGGAAGACAATGGATCTTGAATCAATTCAGAAGTCCACTGTGCGAGGAGTCACCTTTATGTTTGTTCCGGGACACGCAGGCGCAGATGGAAATGAAAGAGCTGATCAGGTTGGCTGTGGGATCCGCTATCACTACAGACGTGTCGTCGGCTCTATAGTGGATCATGTAGCTGATATTATCAATGCCATCAGAGAAACTGGGAAGGATAGAGGACTTTGGTGGCAGTGAATCCACATCACTCGCCAGAATGGCAGACTTGGGGAATTAAGATCGGCACAGCAGCAAAAAACGAGACGCACACCGGACACGTCAGAAGACTTTGTTAATACAACATAGAACACATGGTTCCTCAATATTAGCCATCGAACAGTTGGGACTTCATACTGTGAGGGGAGGATCTGAGCACCTATGGACATGTCCGGAGTGCAATGATGATAACCAATAACCCACAACTACCTAACTAACTAACTTAACATGCATGCATACACATTACATACACATACATACACAAGATACATATTAACAAACATCTTACACACATACACACAAGGCATACGTAAACACAAACATACATACATAGATACTAACATACAGGCATAACATAAGTAATACAGGAATACACACATACCGTCATAAATCCAGTCATGCATGGAGACACACACATGCCACACACGGACACTCCCACAGAGAACACAAACACTCAGACAAAAATACAGGACACACACACAGACACTTACATATAAACACACACAGGGAACAGGACAGCACACATTTTTAACATTCGTTCGTGCTCACACACTGACACACACTACCACACACTACATCAGACAAACATGCAGACACATACATACAGCCACATAGACGACACACGCAGTCAAATCACACACACACCACAAATACAGATCAAACAGGCAGACAAACACATACTGACACCAGAGACAAACACGCAGAAATGCATATATACATACAAAACACATAGAAATACACACGCAGACACATATATTCACCGGCACGCACAGGACATATACTCTCACTGCAGACACATGACGAGACAACAAAGGGACAATCACACACAACACACACAAGAGCAACACACATAGACATGCACAGGACAGGACAGACATCATGCTGACATCATACAGTCAAGCAGGCAGACATACAGACACCCGACACACAGGAGATTAACATACATATCCGCCTCATAGACACATCCCCCAAGACAAAACACCATAACATACACAGGCAAAACTGAAGACCAACACATACGGGGGACTCACACAGACCCAAACGTAAAGCTATTAGCACACAGGTCACATCAAATTGCATAAAAAATAACCAGTTCACACTGGATACATACACGTGGTCATACGCGCAATACACACACACAATTTCGCACATACCAAGGACGCAAGACGTCTACATTCGCAGACAACCACACGCAGATACACAAGCATGACAACACACAGTACTCAGAGTCCTATATATACAAACAAACGCCTCACTAATACATACAAGTAGCACACGCTGTGAGCGGCAGCTGCGAGAACAGTACACTATCTATAACACACTCTTGTTTATACTATAATCTGATAATAGCAATAAGGGGTTTACATTTACAATCAGCGGTGCATGTGTATTCCGCTTTATATAAGTATGCTCTAGTTGAAAAAAGTTACGGTTGAATGAAAAAGGGACTGTTAGAATTTTCAGGTCTAGTGTGCAGTGGGTTCCACAAATGAGCAGCGGATTATGTACGCTAAACTTGATTTTTATTATAAATCTATTCTAGGTTTAGGTAAATTGTATTAAATTGAGTCCGCTTGCTATTTATAGGATTTTGATTTAATTAATCGGAACGGGAGTTTGGCGTATATTGAGATAAATATTTTATGATATAATTGGCTTGTTGACAGATTAAACGTTTGCGAAATGGCAATAGTCTTAGATGTTTATAGAGATTAATTTTTTATACTGATAGGTTTACTATCTTAAAACTCAGGCGGTAAAGCACTATTTTGAAGATGGAACTTAGTCTCTTATAACATTGGATTTTGCGCGCATGAAACCATACCACAACTGTGAACAATAGTCGCGACATGTGTTTGGATATAATGACGGTTAAATATACTTTTCTTGCATCTTTCGTCTAGAAACGTGCTTGAATTTTGACAAGTCTGATAAACTGTTTGTTTGCTATTTTCTTAGTTATACACGACCATCAATAATGAGAATTCAGGTTAATATGGTTGTCCAATTGTAAGGCCTAAACGTTTTGTGTTCCGTTACATTAGCAATAGTTACTATTTAATCACTGTATAGATCAGAGTGTCGTCTTGTGCGAGTACTAATGTTTCGCAACTTTGTGTCTGGTTGTTGATAAGCTAATAGACTTTCATATTTAGTTATGTTAAGTTTGCATGCGATTGCTGTTGCCTCCATTTACAAAGATGTGGTGTGTGTGTCTTACTGTAAAGATCTCTTTTCTCTAACTCATTACGAATGCTACTCATTTACTAGTATGATATTGTACAGTCATCAGCAAATAAATCGCATGTTATACTAAGATGGCATGAAGGGTCTTAATATACGCCTTGGAAAAATAGTAGTGGACCTAGAATCGACCCCCTGTGGCAGCGCCTATTTTTAAAATAGAAGTGTGATTCGGACAGAGGCGTTGTTGAAAGGATATTAACTTGCTGATCTCTCAGATAACATGATCCGCGTATCTATATTCGTCACTAAATATTATCTTTAGTTTTTAATAATTTTTACTTTATTATTATAATATCATGATCAAACCAGATCGAAAGCTTTCATTCAAGTCGACAAACTGCCCCGCAATTTTTGTGCCTTTGTCTGCTGTTAAAGGCCCAGTTGTCTTTCATTTTTGGCATTCGTGTCAGTATGGCAAAAGAGTGCATAGGCCTGAACTCTAATTGGCTAGGTCAACTAGCTCAGATTGTTGTTATTTAAATGCTGAAATCGTTATTTTATGTATGTGTTTCTTCCAATGGTTTGGGATAGTCGAGGACTCGTGGAGAACTGGGTCTATAAGGACAAAGTGAAACTGGTGTTTCAGCTGAGCCAGGTTTGAGCAGAGGTACACTTTAGCCAATTTAAATGCTGCATGAAAGTAGTTCTTAGAAAGGCACTGATTATATATGAATGTTAGGTGAGTCACTAATGACCGGGTGCAGAATCGAAGAATTCGATTACTGATTCCATCTAAGCCAGAGGAGTTGTTGCTTGAGGTTGGAAGAGATATTTATTACACTTCAGCAACAGACAGAAAGTGGGATCTCTGGAGAAAATAGTCGTAGTGCATTTTTCCTCACAGAATGATGCTAGTAGGCTTAAGTCACACTGTGAATATGGTATTGTGATGACTTTAAATACTCAATTTCTGCTTGAAGAAGGAACTGAAAGTTTCACATGTTAGCGAATAGTGGTATTGACTGAGGACATGACGTGTTCTGCACATGCTGCAAAGACAATGCTACCACAGACACGAAACCCTGCCCACTGCAAGGACAATACTACCAGACAAGGAAACCTGAACACGCAACGGACAATGCTACTAAAAGACATGCAACCTGCACAATGCAGAGATAATGTAACAGAGACATGAAACCTGCACAATACCAAAGACAATGCTACTAAAGACATAAACCTGCACCAATGCGCAGGACCAATGCTAACAGAGACATGAACCTGCACAACCGCAATGACAATGCTACTAAAGACACAAAACCTGCACACATGCAAGGACCATGCTACCAGACACAGGAAACCTGAACACTGCCCAAGACACTGCTACCACAGACACGACACCTGAACACTGCAAGACCATGCTAACTAAAAGACATGAAACCTGCACAATGCGAAGGACAAATGCTGAACAAAGACATGAAACCTGCATACTGCAAAGCCAATGCTACTAAAGACACAAAACCTGAACACTACCAGAGAACGACTGAATGCTGCAAAGACCAGAGACATGAAACGTCTGAGACACTGCACAAGACAAATGCTAACAGAGACATGAAACTGACACAAAGCAAGGACATACATGCTAACATATAGACCGGAGTAACGAAACAACCTGCACACCAGCACCAAGACAAGAAATGCTACTCACAACATACATGACCGGACACTGAAACACTGCAAAAGACAAATGCTACCGAGACATGAAAACCTACAAACTGCAAAGATAATGCTACCAAGACATGAAACCTGCATAAAGCAAAGACAATGCTACCCAGCCACAGGAAAAACCTGCACACTGCAAAGACAATGCTACCAGAGACATGAAACCTGCACAATGTGCAAGGACAATGTGCTACCAGAGACAACGAAACATGCACCAATGCAAGGACAATGCTAAAACAGACATGAAAACCTGCACACAGCATGGACAATACTACAACAGACATAAAAAACATGCACACTGCGATAATGTTTGCTGAGTCTGCCAACTGTTTTACTTTTTACTCAGCTAGGTATGGCTGCAAAATGTTTTTCTCTTTCATGTCTCAGTTAATGACACTAAGTGGCATAGTACACCCATCTACTGACACATTAACTTATGCCTTACATACTGTCTGATATACTACTGACAGTTACCCACAAATGACACAGCAACCATACATTTTTCACTAGAAAGTCCTTGTGTATTCCTCAATGTCTGCCAGCTGGCCACTTTGAATTTTCTTTCTTCCTGCGGCTCTCTCTCTTTGTTCAGCTCATGCCTGTAAAAAGCAACACAATAAACATGGTTGGCTACATAAAGAGACAGTAGAATGACTGATGGAGGAAAACATTATAGAGTAGGCAGAAAGAAAGCGGAGTGACAAGACAGACACGAGCAAGATTTTGGCAATTGTGGCTTTTTAACTTTTCTATATTGGCTTCAAAAGAAAATTACTGAAACTCATCTGATAGTTATATTAGATGTCAGCAAAACGCGGTTGGAAGACCTTTGTTTGTCAGTGTATTTATGCCTGCCTCATATTTTCTATGCTGTTTCTTTATATACTATTAGCTGTTTTTAAAAAAGTTCCTTTCCTCTTATGAATGGTATACTGGACTTTGTTTCGCAGGTTCCCGTATGTGATTATATCCTTATTTTTATGCGTCCTATCTCGCTCTCTAATTGCAACTACCTCATGTGTGATCCAAGGGATTTAGTTGATGTTTCACACGGACCCTCCTTAACTGGCACATGCTTATCGAATACACTAGAGAAGGTCTTAAAGCCAATATTCCAGAGCGTCATCTGAATCAGGTTCAGCCAACGAAGTCCAGGACGCCGTCCCAATCGTTTCCGTGTCAATGACTCTCTTGATCGACGTTACTAGCGCGGTATGACGGTTTGACATCTGACGCTCTGAGATGATAAACGTGGTCAAGAGGTGAATAAAAACAAGTCTAGTAGGAATGCGCATCTGATTAAAAATTTTAAAGCTTCTAAATTTAATATTTACATGTTTTTGTTTGACAGTTTTTACTTTTATTATTCCACACACAAATTATGGGGTATGGTCACTCAATGCTGTAGTTGGGTACCTTGTATTCTATAATGTTGTCAGGACATGATGCATAAATATGGTCTATAAGGGTTGATGACGATTTTGTTATTCTAGTAGCTTGTTTGACTAGTGTGTTTGAGATTAAATTGAGGTAATTATGTCTTCCCACGTTTTTATTGGATTTTAGGCATTTATATTGAAGTCCCCAAGAAAGTATAATTTCCCCTACATTATTGACACAACACCGTTTCCATCATATTGGTAAAGTTGTCATACTATATATTATCAGCGCTAGGATTGCGTTAGAGAATACCAACTACCGATGGGTTTGTGATTTTGTAGCTCAACTTCTAAAAATATGCATTCTAACATCGCTAGTCTCTAAGTCTAGTCCATGCTGGACATTAAGTTGAATTACTGACGTAGAACCACTATACCCGTCTCTTGTTTCTTATGTGGGTCTCTCCTAATAACACTAAAAACCATTGAGATGTATATCATCATCTGTAATGTTGTCATTTAATCTACTCTCACTAAGGCCGAACATCTGAACATTTTGACTAAGAATAAGAGACAGTTCGGGCAGTTTTCCCAGAAGATGGCAAATATTCAGATGACCTAACCTAAGCCCAGTTTTTACTAAGCCAGTGCTGTCATGTGTGTCAGACATAAACTGCAGTGTGGCAAATAGAATATAAGCTATGCCAGCATCATCATATACCAAGTTACACACAAAGTATTATTCAGGAAAATACAAGAATAAAACAAATTTACAACAATAATATGATATTGAAAGAGAACATAAAAAAAACAGGGTAAAAACAGTTAAAAATGGAATAGTGCAGGAAAAATGAATTACAATGTTTTTAACTCATATACACCACTACCACCTAACTTACAGTTTAGCAGATTTAAGCAATATTATAACTAGCTCAAATAATGTACAAAATAAGTGTAGTTTGATAGACAAATGACTGTTTATAAGAATGGCTATGTAACCCACTGCTGATCGAGTGGGAAACACTAACAATTAAAAGAAGAAGAGGCAGAGAGAGACAAGAGAGTGACACATAGCCAGTAGGTGAATGCTGGAGATGACAACATGAGGGGCAGAGAGAGAGAGAGAGAGAGAGAGAGAGAGAGAGAGAGAGAGAGAGAGAGGAGAGACCAGAGAGAGAGAGGAGACTGAGGAGAGAGAGAGAGAGGAGAGAGAGAGAGAGGAGAGAGAGAGAGAGAGCAGAGAGAGAGAGGAGAGAGCGAGAGAGAGAGAGGAGAGAGAGAGAGAGAGAGAGAGAGAGAGAGAGAGAGAGAGAGAGAGAGAGGATGACACACAAAGAGTAAGTGAATGATAGAGAAGGCATCATGCAAAAGCAGGCAGAGAGAGAAAGAGAGAGAGAGAGGATGATACACTAAGAATAGGTGAATGATAGAGGACACCATAAAAGGCAGAGAGTGACAAACAGACCTAGGTGAATGATATAAATTACTTTATGAGAGGCTCAGAGAGAGACAAGAGATGACCCACATAGATTAGGTGAATGATAGAGAGGACATCACGAGAGGCAGAGAGAGAGAAGTGAGTGAGAAAAGAGTGACACACAGACAAAAGGTGTATATGATAGAGAGGACCATGTGAGGTGGAGATAGAGAGAGAAAGAGAGAAAGAGAGAGAGAGAGAGAGAGAGAGAGGAGAGAGAGAGAGAGAGAGAGAGAGAGAGAGAGAGAGAGAGAGAGAGAGAGAGAGAGAGAGAGAGAGAGAGAACACAGCGACACACACTCAACCACTCAGAGACAGCAGATAAATATCATGGAACAGACTCTTGCACCCAACCTAACTATCTACACCATCATCAAACACACAGGCAGCGAGAAAGAATATTTATATTATGGAGAAATAACATCTGCAAGGGCTGATGGCTGGACATAACACCATGTCTGGTAAATAGCTATGTTGACAGGTAGATGAATATATAAGTTGAAAGACAGATGAACAGGTAGGCAGAGATGACAGGTAGGCAGGTAGAGATGGGTAGACAGGTAAATATGTCAGCAGACAGGCAGGCAGGTAGAGATGGGTAGACAGACAGGTAAATATGTCACAATCATCAACTCATGATAAAAATTTTACCCACATAAACACACCACTTAGACCAACATTCAGCAGACTGCATTTTTACCCCCCATGGAACAAGACATCTACACACACATTTCCTTTAGAAAATATACAACCTATGTAAAACCTGTAGATTTATGCAGAAACAGGAAGTAATATTGAGTAACAGTTTTATTGGAGTAAACGGGGGAAATAAAATTTTGGAGTAGGCAGGTAAAAGGGTTTGCATTAGACAAAAGTCAGTTATGTCTGGATTTTGGTGATTGTCTAGATATGTCGATATAC
>CAJHNH020002901.1:134812-165150 GCA_905116865.2 Candidula unifasciata | reverse complement strand
AGTTGGCTTTGACCTGGGGGAATAAAAAAAATTTGGCATTGACACTGGGGGAAAAAAAAAAGAAGCTGCTGAAAGACGTAGGGGAAATAAAAAATTTTGGGAAGAAAGATTGGAATAAAGATAGGGGAATAAAAAGTTTTTGGAAGACAATCTGATTAGAAAGGACCTCATCACCCCTTTCGACGATCCATAGGTTCTCAGATCTTTTCCCTGATAGCCCCACAAGCGGAAAAACCACCAATGACACCCCTTCTGGGGTGATTAATCAGATGACTCTTGCCTTTCGTGTGTAGGCTGCACTCCCATATCCACTAGCCTCGACACAATCTTCTTCCGATGCTTGTAAATGGACTCAAGCACACTCCTCCCCCATGTCGGGGAATCACGAAAACTGCCTTGCCCACAAGTTTAATTTTGCTTTTGTAGCAGCAGGGGTGTAGTACAGTATACTTTGTTGCTGTTGTGGTTGGCCGTGTGGTTACAATGTCAGATTCGAACCCCAGTAAGGTGTTGGAGTTTTTCTGTCAGGGGCACAATTAAACATCCTAACCTGGAGAGTCCATGGTGACAGCACTGGCCATGCTGCTTCTATGGCTCACGACTCCCTGTCTACACTGACCTAGACAGGTGGTAAAACATGCAGCAGTGACAGTCTTTGAAGTTTTTATTTGTTGTGCTGTTGGTGGCAGTGGTAGTAGTAGTACTGGTACTCGATGGGTGAAGTGGTAAATATTTCACAGGCCACCTTCACTTCTCATTACAATTTCTGTTACCTATTTTGGTCTGGGTAGACACGGATGCGAAGGTCAATAAAAAAAAAAATTTGTGATGAACTTCAAATTCTTTAGAAACAGAGAGAAGAGTAGTCAGTGGACTGGAGGGAGGGGGGATGAGGGGTGAGACAGAGCTTAAAACATGATTTTACAGTTTTCATTTGTTAATTATTCTAGTTGCCAAACCAGATTATCTCTATATCTATATAAGACATATGAGCTTTCTATTTTCTTGTCCCCCCCCCTCTTCCCCTCACTTAGCCAGACTCAGCCACAGCAAGCCACACAATATAGTGTGAGTAGCCATATTCTATACTGTGTGTAGCTTTATCCTATACTGTGTGAGTCGCCATGTAATATCTATACTGTGTGAGTCGCCATGTAATATCTATACTGTGCAAATAGCATTACAGAAGCAATCATATTTCCTTTTACACAAACAATATAATAGAACCTACCCTCATGTGTTCTTCGAATATCTGCATGGACTCTTGATTGGTCAGACATGGTGTGATTGGCTGAAAATATATCAGGAGTTTGGTAAGACATGGCATGATTGGCTGAAAATATACCAGGAGTTTGGTTTGTTTGAGTATCCAGAAGCCATGAGTTTTTAACCCTTAGGCTCTGTATTATGGATATTGCAACCTTTTGGCCTTAATTCCATTGTAAATACCGTAAAATCTGGAAGAAATGTGGCTTTCCTGCCTATCCCCGGGATCAAACCCGGACCACAAGGAGTTCGTCACCCGGTCTCCGCGCAATCCGGTTTAGCCAACTACGCTAAAGAGCACATCAATGTTGGTGGAAATTATGTTGAAAAATAAAGGAACAGTGTGTGTGTGTGTGTCTGTGTGTGTGTGTGTGATAGTGTGTGTAAAAATAAATAGTTTTCAAGCTGGTATCTTCTTTAGTTTTTGTGTGTGTTTGTTTTTTGTTTGTTAAAACAACCATTTGTGACTAACTTATTGGCTTCCCCTCACAGACTGTCTCCTTCACATGATGTAACCAAAGAATGTAGACTGTCTCCTTCACATGATGTAACCAAAGAATGTAGATTATTTCTTTCAAATAATGTAACCAATGAAGGCAGATAGTCTCCTTCTTATGATGTAAACGAAAAATTGCAGATTGTCATCTCCAAATGATATAAACAAAGAATGTAGTTTGCCTCCTCCACACAATGTAACCAAAGAATGCAGATTTTCTCCTTTGTGTTTTGTAACCAAAAAAATTTAAATTGGAACCTTCACATGATGTAATCAAAGAATGTAGGTTGTCTCATTTAACGTGTGAAACCAAAAAATGTAGACTGTACTCCTCCAGATCATGTAAACAACAAAATTTAGATTATCGTCTTCATATGATGTAACCAAAGAATGTAGACTGTCTCCTTTATAAGATGTAATCAAGCAATATAGACTGTCTCCTTCACATGACCAAACCAAACAATGTAGATTATCTCCAAACGATGTAACCAAAGAATGCAGATTTTCTTCATTTCATGATGTAACCAAAGATTATAGACTGTTTCCTTCTTATGCAAGTAATCAGTTGTTTTCCTTAAATAATAACAAAGAATCACAATGGAACTGTAGTGGTTGGACAGGGGAAGTGGAATTGCCATAGTGACTGGAAAGAGACAGTGGAATTGTTGTAGTGACTGGAAAGAGACAGTGGAATTGTTGTAGTAACTGAAAGGGGGTCAATAGAATTGCTGCAGTGACTGGAAAGGGGCAGTGGAATTGTTGTAGTAACTAAAAGGGGACAATGGAATTGTTGTAGTGACTAAAAGGGGACAATGGAATTGTTGTAGTGACTGGACAGGGGACAGCAGAAATGTTGTAGTGACTGGACAGGGGCAGTGGAATTGTTTTAGTGACTGGACAGGGACAATGGAATTGTTGCTGTGACTATAAAGGGACAATGGAATTGTTGTAGTGACTAGAAGGGGACAATGGCATTGTTGTAGTGACTGCAAGGGGACAATGGAATTGTTGTGGAGACTAGAAGGGGATAATGGAATTGTTGTAGTGACTGGAAGGGGACAATGGAATTGTTGTAGTGACAGGAAGAGGGCATTTGAATTGTTTTAGTGACTGGACAGGGACAATGGAATTGTTGCTGTGACTAGAAAGGGACAATGGAATTGTTGTAGTGACTAGAAGGGGACAATGGAATTGTTGTAGTGACTGGAAGGGGACAATGGAATTGTTGTGGAGACTAGAAGGGGATAATGGAATTGTTGTAGTGACTGGAAGAGGACAATGGAATTGTTGTAGTGACAGGAAGAGGGCATTTGACTTGATGTAGTGATGAAAGGGGAACATTTGAATTGATGAAGCAATAAACGGGGACAATGGAATTGTTGCAGTGACAGGAAGAGGGCATTTGAATTGATAAAGTGTTGAAAGGAAAAATCTGAATTGATATAGTATTGAAAGTAGACATCTGAATTGATATAGTGTTGAAAGGAGACATCTGAATTGATATAGTGTTGAAAGGAGATATCTGAATTGATATAGTGTTGAAAGGAGATATCTGAATTGATATAGTGTTGAAAGGAGATATCTGAATTGATATAGTGTTGAAAGGAGATATCTGAATTGATATAGTGTTGAAAGGAGATATCTGAATTGATATAGTGTTGAAAGGAGATATCTGAATTGATATAGTGTTGAAAGGAGATATCTGAATTGATATAGTGTTGAAAGGAGATAACTGAATTGATATAGTGTTGAAAGGAGATAACTGAATTGATATAGTGTTGAAAGGAGATATCTGAATTGATATAGTGTTGAAAGGAGAAATCTGAATTGATATAGTGTTGAAAGGAGATAACTGAATTGATATAGTGTTGAAAGGAGATATCTGAATTGATATAGTGTTGAAAGGAGATATCTGAATTGATATAGTGTTGAAAGGAGATAACTGAATTGATATAGTGTTGAAAGAAGATATCTGAATTGATATAGTGTTGTAAGGAGATATCTGAATTGATATAGTGTTAAAAGGAGATATCTGAATTGATATAGTGTTGAAAGGAGATATCTGAATTGATATAGTGTTGAAAGGAGATAACTGAATTGATATAGTGTTGAAAGGAGATATCTGAATTGACATAGTGTTGAAAAGAGACATCTGAATTGATGTAGTGATGAAATGGGAGCAATGGACATGGAGAATAAGAAAAAGAAGCAGAAAAGAAAAGACGAATAATGATAGAGATGGAATCAACGACAGAAAAACATGACAGAGTGATGCCAGCATACCTGTAAATGTGGTTCCAGAGAGAAGTATGGATCATTGTAGACTGTATGTTCCACTCTTGCCTGAAATCCTGGCAAGTATTAGAAGTCATCATCATAAAGACAGTTAATCATACTCTGGTCAGACAAGTGTAACATTCCCACAAACCTGGATAAACAATTGTAATATTCCACACACGTAGCTAAACATGTGAAACATTCCCAAACACCTGGATATACAGGTGTGACATTCCCACCCACATGACTAGATGAGTGTAACATTCTCCACCACAAACATGTAACATACCACCTGATAGACAAGTGTAACATCTCTATCACAGACAAGTGTAGACATTAAAGTAAGTGTGATACATTGTGAAGGGAAGATGTGACCCACATCACTGAGAAGTAAAGGTGACTGAGACATCAGTGTAAAGGTCGTGATTCCACATCACATTTGATAGACAATTCACAGAAGTAAATTTGTATAGTGGACCATTGAGAAGTGTAACATGTATAGTGACCCACATCAATGAGACAAGTGTATAGTGACCACATCACTGAGAAGGAAAGATGTGATAGTGACCACATCACTGAGAAGTAAAGGTGTGATAGTGACTACATCACTGAGAAGTAAAGGTGTGATAGTGACCACATCACTGAGAAGTAAAGGTGTGATACTGACCACATCACTGAGAAGTAAAGGTGTGATACTGACCATATCACTAAGAAGTAAAGGTGTGATAGTGACCACATCACTGAGAAGTAAAGGTGTGATAGTGAACACATCACTGAGAAGTAAAGGTGTGATAGTGAACACATCACTGAGAAGTAAAGGTGTGATACTGACCACATCACTCAGAAGTAAAGGTGTGATACTGACCACATCACTGAGAAGTAAAGGTGTGATACTGACCACATCACTCAGAAGTAAAGGTGTGATAGTGAACACATCACTGAGAAGTAAAGGTGTGATACTGACCACATCACTCAGAAGTAAAGGTGTGATACTGACCACATAACTGAGAAGTAAAGGTGTGATAGTGACCACATCACTCAGAAGTAAAGGTGTGATACTGACCACATCACTCAGAAGTAAAGGTGTGATAGTGACCACATCACTCAGAAGTAAAGGTGTGATACTGACCACATCACTCAGAAGTAAAGGTGTGATAGTGACTACATCACTCAGAAGTAAAGGTGTGATACTGACCACATCACTCAGAAGTAAAGGTGTGATAGTGACTACATCACTCAGTCTAAAATACAAAGATCATGACCCTGTTTAGAACACAAGAAAATAACCGGTTTAAAAAAAAAATTTTTGTTATCAACTGAGTCATTCTGTGAACTCTATCAATGAGGTTTAGTGAAAACTCTGAGTTTTAAAAAGCCAGTTAGCTCACAGGATGCAGTTTAATATTTCTGACTGCACTGTCAAGACTACATGTCAGTGGCAGACATTGTCATAACTACACATATAATTACTGACAACTGTTAATTAGAAACAAGTCTGCAAATATTGTGAGTAGCACATGATTAGAGAGATCAGTCAGTTAGTCAAACATATGTGACAGTTCAAATACAGACCAGGTTAGTCAAACATATTTGACAGTTCAAATACAGACCAGGTTAGTCAAACATATGTGACAGTTCAAATATAGACCAGGTTAGTCAAACATATGTGACAGTTCAAATACAGACCAGGTCAGTGAGTCAAACACATGTGACAGTTTAAATACAGACCAGGTCAGTTAGTCAAGCATATGTGACAGTTCAAATACAGAACAGGTCAGTTAGTCAAACACATGTAACAGTTAAAATACAGACCAGGTCAGTGAGTCAAACACATGTGACAGTTTAAATACAGACCAGGTCAGTTAGTCAAGCATATGTGACAGTTCAAATACAGAACAGGTCAGTTAGTCAAACACATGTAACAGTTCAAATACAGACCAGGGCAGTCAAACATATGTGACAGTTCAAATACAGACCAGGTCAGGTAGTCAAACACATGTAACAGTTCAAATACAGACCAGGTCAGTCAAACATATGTGACAGTTCAAATACAGACCAGGTCAGTTAGTTAAACATATGTGACAGTTCAAATACAGACCAGGTCAGTTAGTCAAACACATGTGACAGTTCAAATACAGACCAGGTCAGTTAGTCAAGCATATGTGACAGTGCAAATACAGACCTGGTCAGTTAGTCAAACATATGTGACAGTGCAAATACAGACCAGATCAGTTAGTCAAACATATGTGACAGTTCAAATACAGACCAGGTCAGTTAGTCAAACATTTGTGACAGTGCAAAAACAGACCAGGTCAGTTAGTAAAGCATATGTGACAGTGCAAATACAGACCAGGTCAGTTAGTCAAACATATGTGACAGTGCAAATACAGACCAGGTCAGTTAGTCAAACATATGTGACAGTTCAAATACAAACCAGGTCAGTTAGTCAAACATATGTGACAGTTCAAATACAGACCAGGTCAGTTAGTCAAACATATGTGACAGTTCAAATACAGACCAGTTCAGTCAAACATATGTAACAATTCAAATACAGACCAGGTCAGTTAGTCAAACATATGTGACAGTGCAAATACAGACCAGGTAGGTCAGTCAAACATATGTGACAGTGCAAATACAGACCAGGTCAGTTAGTCAAACATATGTGACAGTTCAAATACAGACCAGGTCAATTAGTCAAACATATGTGACAGTTCAAATACAACCAGGTCAGCTAGTCAAACACATGTAACAGTTCAAATACAGACCAGGGCAGTCAAACATATGTGACAGTTCAAATACAGACCAGGTCAGGTAGTCAAACACATGTAACAGTTCAAATACAGACCAGGTCAGTCAAACATATGTGACAGTTCAAATACAGACCAGGTCAGTCAGTTAAACATATGTGACAGTTCAAATACAGACCAGGTCAGTTAGTCAAACATATGTGACAGTTCAAATACAGACCAGGTCAGTTAGTCAAGCATATGTGACAGTGCAAATACAGACCTGGTCAGTTAGTCAAACATATGTGACAGTTCAAATACAGACCAGGTCAGTTAGTCAAGCATATGTGACAGTGCAAATACAGACCAGGTCAGTTAGTCAAACATATGTGACAGTGCAAACACAGACCAGGTCAGTTAGTCAAACATATGTGACAGTGCAAACACAGACCAGGTCAGTAAGTCAAACATCTGTGACAGTGCAAACACAGACTGTGCCAGTTAGACAATGATCTATGATAGTGCAAAACACAGACAGCATCAGTGAGTCAAATATCTGTGACAGTGCAAACAGAGACCGGACGAGTGAGTCAAACATCTGTGACAGTGCAAACACAGACTGGGTCAATCAGTCAAAAATCTATGACAGTGCAAACAGAGATTGGGCCATTGAGTGAAAAATATGGAAAGTGAAAACAGTCTGGGTCAGTGAGTCAAACATATATGACAGTGCAAACATAGACTGGGTCCGTGATTGAAACATATGGACGGTGAAAACACAGACTGGGTCAGTCAGTCAAACATATGCAATGGTGCAAACACAGACTGGGTCAGTCAGTCAAACATATAACGATGGTGCAAATAGAGACTGGACCAATATTTTACAAATATTCTGAAGAGAACTGATGAATTCATGAACACACATAAGACACACAGCAAGCCATGATTATATCAGTAATCTACAAACAGGACACAAACTTACAATTCGATTTTCTAAACTGTTCATGTATCTGGAATATGTTTGTTCAAAATACAGGCATTCTGTGCAATCATTTTACAACTATGACAATTGCTTGACAACTATCTGATAACCTTTTCTCAACTATTTGATAATGCTTCACAACTACTTGATAACTGCCTC
Organism: Candidula unifasciata; assembly: GCA_905116865.2. Taxonomy (NCBI): domain Eukaryota; kingdom Metazoa; phylum Mollusca; class Gastropoda; order Stylommatophora; family Geomitridae; genus Candidula; species Candidula unifasciata. The sequence goes on along the minus strand of CAJHNH020002901.1, from coordinate 157,244 downwards.
ACGACTATTTGATAACTGTTTCACAACTATCTGATAACTGTTCTACAACTGTCTGGTGACTGATTAAGTTAGTCACTATACCTGCTTGTTGACCATGTGTAAGTGCAGGCAAAAGTGGGTCTGAACTCATAGAGGCTGACCTCGGCGAGATGACTACAGGTTCTGGCGCTGGTGGTTGATAGGACACGGACCTAGAAGGTGTGGACACAGCTGGTCCATCATCGCGATTAATGTAGTCCACCTGACTCAGATGGGACAACTGGCTAGGGTAGGTGCTGCTATGGTGAACAGGACTGCCACTGGCTCCAACTTCCGTACTGATAGACAAAGGGATGGAAACTGCGGACAGCCGTGTGTATTCATCGGAGCCTATGCGACGATGACCCATACCTGTCATAAATGGATATTATTGTATGATAACCCAAAAACTGTCAAAAATGGATATCACTGTAACTATCACAGATGGGTATAAATGTATGGTAGCCTTTGACTAACACAGGTAAATATCGCATGAGGATAACTGACCCTGTCATAAATGGATAAAGTAATATAGCTGTACCTATATTGTAGTTTCTAGTTCTCTTATTAGTACACTGTATTGTGTCATTTTTTTATGCTACACTGTACAGTGAGGTTCTCTTAATTTTATTCTGTACTGTGTATTTGTTTTAATGTTACATTATATGTTGTAGTTGTCTCACTGTTACAATACACTGTGTATTCCTCTCAATGTTACATTATGTGTATACAGTATTTCTCTTAATGATAAACTGTACTGTGTAACTCTTCAAATGTTACATAATTCCGTGTAGTTCTCTCTATGTTTCATAATACTGTGTAGTTCTCTCAATGTTACATTGTACTGTGTAGTTCTCCTAATATTATATTATACCATGTAGTTCTCTCAATGTTACACTACACTGAGTATTTGTTTTAATTTTACATCACACTGTGTAGTAGTACTCCCAATGTTACATTATACTGTGTATTTCTGTTAATGTTACACTACACTGTCAGGTTCTCTCGTGTTGCACTGAACTGTCTAGTTCTCTCAATAGTAGATAGACAGATAGACAGATAGATAGACACAGACAGACAGACAGACAGATAGATAGACAAATAGATAAACAGACATATAGATAGACAGATAGATGAACAGATAGATAGATATGGAATGACAGACAGACAGACAAACTAGATTTTCAGACAAATAGATAGACAAATAGATAAACAGAGATATAGCATGTTATGTTCATGTAATAATATGCATATTATGAATATCAAGTCAAAAACAAAAATTAATGTGCGCACGCGAACACTGACACCCACATACACACGCAAACCCATTCACTCACTTACACACAGACATAGGCCACCAATACACACACATATCTACATACATAAGAACTTGCACACACACACACACACATATATATGTACATGTGTACATACACATGCACATATACATACATAAACACATACATACCTACATACATACACTCATACACACAGTCACCCACACAGACACATGCTCTAAAACACACACACATAAAACCCAGACACATACAGACACACACATACGTACACGTAGCGACACAAAAAGACACCTACAAACACACACACCAAAGCACACAGACATAAACCCACACAGGCACACATGTGCAGGGAAACATATACAAACACATACACAAACACAGGCAGGGAAACACATAGACACAGACACACACAAAGACATAGGCAACACTCACACATACACATATACATACACAGACATGCACACAGTCACACATGCAGACACACATACGAACACAGACATACATGCAGACACATAAACCAACACAAACAGAGACATACGCACACATTATATAATAGACAAACCGACAGAGACACACACAGCCACACACACAGACACATAATGGCACACACACACACACACACACAAATACACTCACAGATGCACAAACACTCACACAGACACACATGCGCAGACGCACACACAGTATCAAAAAGACACACACATACACATACACATGAAGCCACACACACAGAGGCACATGCAGACATTATATAATAGACACACCCATAGAGACTCACACAGATACACACAAAGCCACACACAGAGACATGTACAGCCACAGACACGTACAGCCACAGACACACTTACAGACACATAATGGCACACATATACACACACAGACACACACAGAGACATACTCACACATACTAACACACCCACAGACACACAAATACTCACACAGACACACACTCTCAGATGCGTGCACACACACACAGACACATACACACATTATCAAAAAGATGAACACACAAATACACACGAAGCCACCTGCACAGAGAAACACACAGCCACAGACACACGCAGGCATAGACACACAGACACACATGCAGAAACACCTACAGACACAGACAGACACACACACAAACACGCAGCCACATATACAGATACACATACAAAAAAACAACACACAGACACACACCCAGAGACACACAACACAGACTGACATGCACACTGACACGCACACAGACACACACACACAGACACGCTTACAGACACACATACATATGCACACAAAAACATGCATATTGACGAACCAACACAGAGACACGAACATAGAAACGCACACAGGCACACCTACAGACACGCACTCAGACACCATACAAACTCACACACAGATACACTCACACACACAGACATACACTTACACACACAAAACCCACAAAGACATACACACAAACTTATACAGTTACCCACACATACACACACAGAATCACACATACACTAACAGACCTACACATGCATGTATGTGACACACATACGCATACATACATTTCATTCACACTGTAATTAATTATAAACTAGTAATGCAGTGTTGATTATTAACTACATTTAAGATGGCATATAGCCCCTGGTAATCATAAAATGAAAGATTTTGCGGATAAATGAGTAGGGACTCTTTGTAGTTTTCAGAGTGGAAGATTGTTCCATAAATGAGCAGCAGATTATGCTAAACTTGTTTTAAATAAATCAATTCTGGGTTTAGGCAAATGTAATAAACTTAGTTGCTTCTATTCCTAGGATTAGATTGAATTAATCGGTTGATGTAACTTGGAGTATCTTTAGATAGGATTTTGTGAATGAATTTGGCCTTATTGAAAATTAAACATTTACTAAATGGCAGAAGTCTTAGATGTCCGTATAAAAGATTTTTCTTGACATAGTTTCTATCGGAAACTAGGCATTAGGCCCTATTTTGTAAACTCAAGTCGTTTGACCTTAGATTTAGAGCAGCCATCCCAAATTGTGGAAAAATAGTAAATATGCGTTTGAATGTAGGATACGTAAAATATTTTATGTGTATCTTCGTCCAGAAAGTGCTGAATGTTTCCAAGTTGATATACTTTTTTTGTTACTTTTTTGGGTCATGGCATGAACATGGGATCTCCCAAGTTAGACAGCTGTCAATTAAAACACCTAATGTTTTGTGTTCAGCTACATTAACAATAAGTAGAAAAAATACAGCACCGCAAATGTTGCCATTGTTGATGTTAAGGTGCCATTTGTCATTTTTGTCAACGCAGTTTGACAAGAGTGTTTAGGTCTGAACATTTTTTGTTTCATTTGTAATCAATTTTTAAAAATGATCTTTCTTATTTTTACGAATTAAATAGATGGATAGATGGATGGGTGGATAGATAGATAGATAGATAGATAGATAAATAGATAGACATGAAGATAGATAGATAGATAGATCATGGATGGTGGGATGAATGGATGGGTGGGTAGTGGGATAGATGGGCGGGTAGACAGACGGAATGATGGATTGCTATACTCGTGGATGGATGGAAAGTATAATGGATAGATGGATTGGCCTATATGTGTGCCAATATATGAGATCAGGTTAAAAACAAGGGTCTCATGACATGATGCTTCTCTCTCACTGTCAGCTATGAAATAGAGACAATGAGGGTGATTGTTATTCAAAGTATCAGTCGAACCAAGCACAGAACTGGTAAAAACCAGAATGTAAGGGAGCAATGGGAAAATAGCTAGGGTGGATGGTGGGGTGAGTGGGCAAGTGGATGGTGAGATAGATGGGTGGGTAGATGAATGGATGGGATAAAGGATATCTATATTAGTGGATGAATGGAATTGTAGATAGATGGATGGATCTATGTGTGCTATTATATAAATCGGGTACATTATACTGTGCAGTTCTCCTAATGTTAAATTATACTGTCTAGTTCTCTCAATACTAGATTACACTGAGTGATTCTGGTAATGTTACACTATACTGTGTAGTTCTATTAATGTTACATTGTACAGTATAGCTCTCAATGTTAAATTATACAGCATAGTTTTCCTAATTTTACACTCTACTACGCACTTCTCTTACTGTTACATCACAGTGTGTAGTTCTCCTAATGCTACATTATACTGTGTAGATCTTGTATTGTCACATTATACCACGTGGTTCTCTTAATGTTATATTATGCTGTGTAGTTGTATAAAAGTTACATTGTAGTGTGTAGCTCTTAATGTAACATTTTACAGTGTAGTTCTATCAATGCTACACTGTACTTTGCACTTCTCTTATTATTGCATTATACTGTACTTTGTACTGTGAGCTTTTCTAAATGTTACACTGTACACATAGTTCTCTTAATGTTACAATGCAAAGTGTGCATCTCATAATTTTACATTATACAGTGCAGTTATCTTAATGCTACATACACTGTACTGTGTGGTTTTCTTAATTTTAAATTATTATACTTATGGTTTTCATATTGTTCCATTACAAAGTGTAGTTCTCTTAATGTTACATACATTATACTGTGTGGCTTTATTAATGGTAAACAATACAAAGTGGTTCTCTTAATGCTGCATGGTACAGTGTGGTTCTCTTAATGTTAAATTGCAGTCATCATCATTGGCACCTTTCCGTCTTTCCAGACGATAGCGTTATATTGCACTATGAGGAGGCATAAGACTCACAGCTTATAGCGATGGCAAGTGTGGCTAGCAAGACCTGCCCGTGTCAAGAAAAGTCTTCCACAATGATAACATAGGATTTCAGGACCATTGATGTCAACATTTGTGTTTAATTTGTTTCTTTTCAGACACTCAGCTCTCATCGTTTCTGCAATCGTTTCTTCCTTCAGTCTCATTTCCTTCCTGATAAGCCCTTTCCACACAACAAGGTCCATGGCATTTTGTTCCCATGCACAGTATGGTTTTCTCAATGTTACAAGGTACAGTGTGGTTCTCTTAATGATACATGGTACAAATAATCTTAATCTTACATGGTACAATATTGTTATCTTAATCTTACAGGGTACAACGTGGTTATCTTACTGTTATACGGTACAGCATGGCTCTCTTAATGCTATACAGTACAATGTGGTTATCTTTCTATTACATGGTGGTGTCGCTCTTTTAATGTTGCATGATACAATGTGCTTATCTTAATCTTACATGGTAAAACGTGGTTATCTTAATTTTAGATGGTACAATACGATTCTCCTAATGTTATACGGTACATTGTGACTCTCTTAATGTTACATGGTACAATGTAGTTATCTTAATGTTACATGGTAGACTATGGTTATCTCAATATTACATGGTTTAATGTGATTCTCCTAATGTAAATGGTGCAGTGTGGTTCTCTTAATGATACACGGTACAATGTGAGAGTGTGGAGTGAGATCAGTGCTAGAAGAGAGACAGTCTATGGGAGTGTGGAGACCAGTGCTAGAAGAGAGACACAGTCTATGGGAGTGTGGATTGAGATCAATGGTAGAAGAGACACACTCTATGGGAGTGTGGATTGAGATCAATGGTAGAAGAGACACACAGTCTATGGGAGTGTGGATTGAGATCAATGGTAGAAGAGAGACACAGTCTATGGGAGTGTGGATTGAGATCAATGGTAGAAGAAAGACAGTCTATGGGAGTGTGGATCAAGATCAATGGTAGAAGAGAGACACAGTCTATTGGAGTGTGGAGACCAGTGCTAGAAGAGAGACACAGTCTATGGGAGTGTGGATTGAGATCAATGGTAGAAGAGACACACTCTATGGGAGTGTGGATTGAGATCAATGGTAGAAGAGAGACACAGTCTATGGGAGTGTGGATTGAGATCAATGGTAGAAGATGGACACAGTCTATGGGAGTGTGGATCGAGATCAATGGTAGAAGAGAGACACAGTCTATTGGAGTTTGGAGACCAGTGCTAGAAGAGAGACACAGTCTATGGGAGTGTGGAGTGAGATCAGTGGTAGAAGAGAGACACAGTCTATGGGAGTGTGGAGACCAGTGCTAGAAGAGAGACACAGTCTATGGGAGTGTGGAGATCAGTGCTAGAAGAGAGACACAGTCTATGGGAGTGTGGAGTGAGATCAGTGGTAGAAGAGAGACACACTCTATGGGGGTGTGGAGTGAGACCAGTGCTAGAAGAGAGACACCGTCTATGGGAGTGTTGAGACCAGTGCTAGAAGAGAGACACTGTCTGGTAATCTGATAATCTGGTAATCCTAGTTTCAGCTTCATAGCAAACGGGTCACCCCACATATGCTCCGCTCCTGTGCCAACGAAAAACAAACACAGCTCACAGTGTCACGCCATGCACTCAACTCAGAAGCTGGGCGACGAAACTACATCCTTCCAGTCTACAAATGGAGCAAAAATGCAACGGCCACCGCCTGGCAAAGAAAAAAAAAAAATATTTGCCACGGCTTTAAAAAAAAAAAAAAAAAAGGTGGCCGTACCAAGCGTCCATTTTGACCGGAAGAATTATATGAGGGTTAATAAACGGTCACCCCAGCAGTACCCTCATTATTAGCTAGGGAAGGGACTTAGGACATTACATCCACCAGCAGGCGTCACCCCTACAACGACCTGCCTGCCCTCGTTAACGACTGTTCACCCAACAGCCATGCAGCTCTTTGGCACGAAGGAGACACCTTGAACTTGGGTTTCGTACTGCTAGAAGACTCCCTACTAAGATGTTATTTTATGTTCTGTTATCACAATTAATGTCACTGCACATTGGGCATACCCATGCGTGCTCAGTTCTCCGAAGCAGCAGCCACTCCAAAGTACTTCTACTAATTGTCCCCATGAGAAGCTGGTTATATTGTCTCCTTTCTCGGCCTCGAAGACGGCAAAGACGTGCATCACCATGCTTAACTCCCATGTCACGCAATCGTGTTAGTGTCAGGGATTCCTCATTCTCCACTAGCCCGGTTCGTACAGCGTTGACTATGTCTGCTCTGTCCATACTTTTTCCTGCAATCATTAGTGCAGTGCTTGCCAGTTGGTCTGCTCGTTCATTTCCCTTCACGCCCGCATGACCCGGTGTGTAGATCCAGGTTACGGAGGTTAAGTGCGATTTCCTGATGCTTTCTATCCATTCAGAGCGCATACTGCCTGTTGCTATCTTCTGAAGCATATTCATTGAGTCTGAGACAATTACTACCTGTGTGGCGGTTTGCTCGGATACCCATGCTAAAGCTCTAGAAGCAGCGGCTATTTCCATTGTCATGCTTGACGTGGTTGTCTGGTAAGCGCCGCTGTCCTCATGTATTGTTTTCCCCTTTCTTTGCGCTGTGTATGCCCATGCTGACCTTGATCCGCGCTTCACGGATCCATCTGTGTAGATGATTGTATCTTCTGGGTCTGAATGCTGATCTATCAGTTCCCTTACTTCTGTGTCTACCGCCGCAGGAATTTGATCCCTGCAGTACCTTCCGAGTGTGATGACAACCTTAGAGATGCCATGCATGTCTACTGGTGTATTCGTCCATTCTTTTCCGTGGCTGATCACGTCTAGGTCACATACCTGCTGGATTAAGTCCTCAGCCTTTGCCATCCAAGAGCGGCCCCTTTTGAGACGCGTTCCTTTTGTGTCGTGAATAACTATGTGTAATGGGTGGTTAACGTCTGCCGATACCCTCATGGAAGCCTTGACCTGTGCCACTTTGTATCTGCTTGTCATAGTCGGCAGACCCAGGATATAATGCATGGCGTTGCAGGAGGTGTCTTTTGTGCAGCTGAGTATGAGTCTCATGGCCTCATTCTGTACTCGGTCCAGTCTTTCTAGCTGGGTTTTGCTGACAGTGAGGAGGACAAGACCATGTGTGTAGACCAGTGCTAGAAGAGAGACACAGTCTATGGAAGTGTGGAGACCAGTGCTAGAAGAGAGACACAGTCTATGGGAGTGTGGAGACCAGTGCTAGAAGAGAGACACAGTCTATGGGAGTGTGGAGTGAAATCAGTGCTAGAAGATAGACACACTCTATGGGAGTGTGGAGTGAGATCAGTGGTAGAAGATGGACACACAATGTGAGAGTGTGGAGGAGTGAGATCAGTGGTAGAAGATGGACATACAATGTGAGAGTGTGGAGTGAGATCAGTGGTAGAAGATGGATATACAATGTGAGAGTGTGGATAGACACACAATGTGAGAGTGTAGAGTGAGATCAGTGGTAGAAGATGGATATACAATGTGAGAGTGTAGAGTGAGATCAGTGGTAGAAGATAGACACACAATGTGAGAGTGTGGAGTGAGATCAGTGGTAGAAGATGGATATACAATGTGAGAGTGTAGAGTGAGATCAGTGGTAGAAGATAGACACACAATGTGAGAGTGTAGAGTGAGATCAGTGGTAGAAGATAGACACACAATGTGAGAGTGTGGAGTGAGATCAGTGGTAGAAGATGGACACACAATGTGAGAGTGTGGAGTGAGATCAGTGGTAGAAGATGGACATACAATGTGAGAGTATGGAGTGAGATCAGTGGTAGAAGATGGACACACAATGTGAGAGTGTGGAGTGAGATGAATGGTAGAAGATAGACACACAATGTGAGAGTGTGGAGTGAGATGAATGGTAGAAGATGGACACACAATGTGAGAGTGTGGAGTGAGATGAATGGTAGAAGATGGACACACAATGTGAGAGTGTGGAGTGAGATGAATGGTAGAAGATGGACACACAATGTGAGAGTGTGGAGTGAGATGAATGGTAGAAGATGGACACACAATGTGAGAGTGTGGAGTGAGATGAATGGTAGAAGATGGACACACAATGTGAGAGTGTGGAGTGAGATGAATGGTAGAAGATGGACATACAATGTGAGAGTGTGGAGTGAGATGAATGGTAGAAGATGGACATACAATGTGAAGGTGTGTAATGAGATCAGTGTTAGAAGGATATACAATGTAAAAGTGTGTGGAACACATAATGTAAGGGTGCATGGGACACAAAATGTGAGGCTGTGGGAGACATAAGGAGGATGTTTGTGTGGGAACTTACCACCATGTGGTTTGAGCTGTGCTGCCTGGATATTATCAAGAGATGTACCCTGTGACCCTGACCTCCGATGACCCTTTGCTGATGAACACGAAAGAGAAACATCGCTCTATGATTTCATTAAGTTCCTAACAAGGTTAGCTTTATGTGGTGACCATGTGCTAGCTGTATGTGGTGACCATATGCTAGCTGTATGTGGTAACCATTTCCAAGGTGTATGTGACCATGTCCTATACATATGTGGTGACCATGTCCTAAATGTATGTGGTGATTATGTCCCGGATGCATGTGTTGACCATGTCCTATATGTATGTAGTGATTATGTCCCGGATGCATGTGGTGACCATGTCCTAGATGTATGTGGTGATTATGTCCTAGATGTATGTAATAACTACGTCCAAGATGTATGTCATGACCATGTCCTATATGTATGTGGTGATTAGATCATAGATGTACGTGGTGATTATGTCCTACATTTATGTGGCGACCATGTCCTATATGTATGTGATTATATCCTTGATGCATGTGGTGATTATGTCCTAGATTATATCCGAGCAAACCGCCACACAGGTAGTAATTGTCTCAGACTCAATGAATATGCTTCAGAAGATAGCAACAGGCAGCATGCGCTCTGAATGGATAGAAAGCATCAGGAAATCGCACTTAACCTCCGTAACCTGGATCTACACACCGGGTCATGCGGGCGTGAAGGGAAATGAACGAGCAGACCAACTGGCAAGCACTGCACTAATGATTGCAGGAAAAAGTATGGACAGAGCAGACATAGTCAACGCTGTACGAACCGGGCTAGTGGAGAATGAGGAATCCCTGACACTAACACGATTGCGTGACATGGGAGTTAAGCATGGTGATGCACGTCTTTGCCGTCTTCGAGGCCGAGAAAGGAGACAATATAACCAGCTTCTCATGGGGACAATTAGTAGAAGTACTTTGGAGTGGCTGCTGCTTCGGAGAACTGAGCACGCATGGGTATGCCCAATGTGCAGTGACATTAATTGTGATAACAGAACATAAAATAACATCTTAGTAGGGAGTCGGCAGTACGAAACCCAAGTTCAAGGTGTCTCCTTCGTGCCAAAGAGCTGCATGGCTGTTGGGTGAACAGTCGTTAACGAGGGCAGGCAGGTCGTTGTAGGGGTGACGCCTGCTGGTGGATGTAATGTCCTAAGTCCCTTCCCTAGCTAATAATGAGGGTACTGCTGGGGTGACCGTTTATTAACCCTCATATAATTCTTCCGGTCAAAATGGACGCTAGGTACGGCCACATTTTTTTTTTTTTTTTTTTTTTTAAAGCCGTGGCAAATATTTTTCCAGACGGTGGCCGTTGCATTTTTGCTCCATTTGTAGACTGGAAGGATGTAGTTTCGTCGCCCAGCTTCTGAGTTGAGTGCATGGTGTGACACTGTGAGCTGCGTTTGTTTTTCGTTGGCACAGGAGCGGAGCATGTGTGGGGTGACCCGTTTGCTATGAAGCTGAAACTAGGATTACCAGATTACCAGATTACCAGATGTCCTAGATTTCTATAGTAATTATGTCCTAGATCATATGGTGACCATGTCCTAAATGCAGATGGTGATTATGTCCTAGATGCAGATGGTGATTATGTCCTAGATGCATGTGGTGATTATGTCCTAGATGCATTTGATGATTATGTCCTAGATGTATATGGGGATTATGTCCTAGATGCAGATGGTGATTATGTTCTAGAAGCATGTGGTGATTAAGTCTTAGATGCATGTGGTCATTATGTCCTAGATGTATGTTACAAACTTTGAATATCTAAGCTCTATAATAAACAGCAATGGAGACTGACAGAAATCAAAAGAAGGATGGCCACAGAAATGCAAAGACTAAACTGCATTAAAAGTCTATAGTTAAGCACCGGCAAGGAAATCAAAATTAAAATGAGAGCATGCATCTTTCCTGTAGCAAGATAAGATGTGAATCTTGGACTATCTCCCAACCCTAAAGAAAAAAAAAAGAGGCTTTTGAGCTGAAATGCTACAGAAAATTATCTCAATACCATTTTCAAAGAAGAGATGAAATACTGATATTCTAAAAGATCTGAAAACCAAGGAAGATTGGCTAATGAACAGTATCCTGTCTTGAAAGCTTAAATATTTTGGTCATATCAAGCACCATGGCGGACTGGAAAAAATAAAAGCAGAAGAAAACACCACAGAACATCAAGTTAAATTTAGGAATTCTTAGAACGGATAAAGAAATTAAGGACCAGTACAATGTCACTGTAAAAAACCGGTATAATGCATTGGAAATTATACAGACTGTTGATGAACAGTGGGATATGTTGCGTGAGTCAATTCAGCAGACATCTAAAGAGACAATCCCACCAACCCATAGAGTTGCAAAAAAAAAATGGATGTCAACCGAAATTCTGCAGTTGATGGATGAAAGAAGGAAGAAAAAGAATGATAAAGAAGAATACTCTAGAATACAAAAAGAAATAGTGAACAAATACAAAGTGGCTAAAGTGTACAGAGATTGGGGAAAACAACAGGAAAGACTCACATTTCATGTACCAAAAGATAAATATGTTTACAGGAAAGATGACACGTAACAGTACTGGATGTTTGAAATCAAAAGGTGATGACTTACTAATGGGACATAGTAATATAATTAACAGATGGACAGAGTATATAGGGGAATTGTATGATGATAATAGACCAGATGTAGAACTGCAGACCAACAATGATGGTCCACCAATAATGACTGCAGAAGTTGAGGATGCATTACATCATATGAAGAAAGGAAAAGCACCCGGGCCAGACAACATCTCACTGGAAGAAATCGAAGCACTGGGAGATTTGTGAATTGAAATAATAACTAAAATTTTAAATGATATTTATAATAGTGGGTATATTCCAAATGACCTTTTAAAATCCATATTTATAGCTCTGCCTAAGAAACCAGGCACAATAAAATGTGAAGACCATCGCACAAACAATAAGTCTTATGAGTCACATGACTAAGATTTTACTGAGAATAATTATGAGAAGAATAGGAAACAAAATTAAACAAGAAATCAGCGATGAACAATGTGGATTTGTAGAAGGAAAAGGTACAAACAATGCCATATAAATCCTAAGGACATTGTCAGAAAGAGTTTTAGAAGTAAAGACTGATTTGTACATATGCTTCATAGACTATACAAAAGCATTTGACTGTGTGAAGCATACATAAAGAAGTAATCAAACTGTTAGAAAAATTATACATTGATGGGAAAGATCTACGAATAATAAAGAATATGTATTGGTAGCAAACAGAAGCTACAAAAATTAACAACTGTTTAGGTACATTTCAAATCATAAAGAGGGACGTACGACAAGGATGTGTACTGTCACCTGATTTGTTTTCAATATACAGTGAATATATAATGAGACTTCTAATTGGTATGCCCGGAATTGTGGTTGGTGGGCACAATATAAACAATTTACGTTATGCTGATGACACAGTCTTGATAGCAACAAGTCAGAAAGAACTACAGGAAATGATAGACATTGTGGTGTTAGAAAGTGGAAGAATGGGCCTCAGTTTGAATAATGGTAAGACAGAAGTAATGGTGGTATCAAAGAAACGAATTATTCCTAAGTGTGTAATAAAAGTTGATGCTGTTATTTTAGGACAAGTACAGAAATTTAAGTATCTGGGCACATGGATAACATCAGATGGAAGATGCATAACTGAGATAAGAAACAGAATAGGACAGACAAAAACTGCATTTTATAAAATGAAAAACATCTTGTGCAATATATCCTTGTCATTGAGAGTTAGAAACATAATTCTTGCTTGCTACATACATCCAGTTTTAACATATGGCTGTGAATCCTGGACAATCAGTAGGCAGGCCAAACAATTTCTGGAGGCCTCGGAGATGTGGTTTTACAGAAGAATGCTTAGAATACCTTGGACAGCCAAAAAGAGCAACCAAGAGGTTTTGAAAGAGGTGGGAGCCAGAAGACAACTTATCACAGACATCAGAAGGAGACAGTCATCATTTTTCGGCCATGTTATGAGAAGAGGGATGTGACCACTGGAAAGACATGTGGAAGGAGAGATAGAGGAAGACGAGAGAAGATGCTTGACAGTCTTGTTGCATGGCATGGAGGTGTGTCGGCACATGAACTGATACATGCTGTAGGAGATCGCAGATTATGGAGAGGCATGATCGCCCACACCAGTCGGCAAGGCACCTGATGATGATGATGAATAAAAGAAGCCACAGGTGTTAGAAATTTTCATAATTACAGACAAAACAAGAAGCAGGTCATGCAATAGTTATGATTATTTTGCCAAAGCTGTATACAAACTTCAAGGCAGGACAACAATACCATACACATATGCACATCTGATTGCAAACACACAGTAGATAAATGCATATACTGACAACACTGGCAAAATATCAGTATGCATGTATGTGCAAACAATGAATATTTCTATCAATGGCTAGCAGTTGCTCAGGGGCAAGCTGACACTAATGAAAGTTTCATTACAGCTAGATTTTTATGTCATCCTTGAAATCCCATAGCTGGCAAACTAGACGTGTTTTGTAGATAACTGTTTATAGGTAACCTGTGAACCTCAAACATACATAGCTGGCAAACTAGACTTGTTTTGTAGATAACTGTTCATGGGTAACCTGTGAACCTCAAACATACATAGCTGGCAAACTAGACTTGTTTTGTAGATAACTGTTTATAGGTCACCCTTGAACCTCATTCACACATGACTGGCAAACTAGACTTGTTTTGCAGATAACTGTTCACAGGTAACTCTTGATGTACACCACAGTAAGACTGTTGACTGAATATGCACCAGAGCTGGACTGTCCACTAAATTGGCACCAGTCAGATTGTTGACTACATGTACACCAGTGTTAGACCATTGACTGAATGTGCAGCTGACTGTTGGTAAAGCAGAAACTGTGGCAGTCTGAATGTGTAACCAAGTTAGATTGATGGTAGAGCAGAAACTGTGGCAGTCAAATCTGAATGTGTAACCAAGTTAGATTGATGGTAGAGCAGAAACTGTGGCAGTCAAATCTGAATGTGTAACCAAGTTAGATTGATGGTAGAGCAGAAACTGTGGCAGTCTGAATGTGTAACCAAGTTAGATTGATGGTAGAGCAGAAACTGTGGCAGTCAAATCTGAACGTGCACCAGAGTTAGAATGTTGGTAGCACAGAAACTGCAGCAGTCTAAATGTGCACCACAGTTAGATTACTAGTAAAACAGAAACTGTGGCAGTCTGAAGGTGCACCACAGTTAGATTGTTGGCAGAACAGAAACTGTGGCAATCTGAATCTGCACCAAAGCTAGACTGTTGGTAGAACAGAAACTGTGGCAGTCTGAATGTGCAGCAGAGTTAGACTGCTTGCAGATCAGAAACTGGCAAAGGTTTTAGAAGTACATAGGACAAAGTAAATGTACAAGAAGAAGGTACATCTGAGAAAATATTTCATGGATCATGGAGCAATATGACTACAACTCGAAGATGACAACAAAGTTGATGTCCATAACAACTTGCAAGTGTAGACAGAAGCAGTTCATGGAGAAATATGAATACCACTGGAAGGTGACAGTAAAGCTGATGTCCATAAAAGTTTGCAAGTTCAGACAGCAGCAGATCAAAGATGACAACAGAGTTGATGTCCACAAAAGCTTGCAAGTGTAGAAAGTAGCAGATCAATCAGTGTGTGGTCACTGTCCACATGTATAGCATGCTAGATTTACCTCGTGTGGCTGTGGCTGGCATGGATGCTTGCTCATTGCCTGGTAGATCAAAGTCCTCTGACATGTCTGCTGATGAATGCTGACCACTTTCCACTGGTGTCGTGGACCTTGAGCTTCTAAGGTCATTCAAACTCTCTCTGCTTGCGGCTAATGAAGGAGGGGCACTCATCTGACCTCTTGGTTTTCTGTCCTCCTGTCAACATAGAACTCAATTTATGGATCATATATATATATATATAAATATATATATATATATATATATATATATATATTATTAATATATATATATATATATATATATATATATATATAAATATATATATATATATATACACACACACATAAATATTTAGTAATTTGTGGATCATATGTGTGTGTACATATATATATATATGTATGAACATTTAGTAATTAATGGATCATATATACATACACATTTTGAAATTTATGGATCCTATATACATGAATATTAAGTAATGTATGGATCATATATACGTGGACACTGAGTAACTAATGAATCCTATTTACATAAACATTGAGTAATTTATAGATCATATACACACACATACATACATATAAAAGAGCAACCAAGAGGTTCTGAAAGAGGCGGAAGCTCAGAGACAACTTATCACAGACATCAGAAGGAGATAGACATCACTTTTCGGCCATGCTATGAGAAGAGGGAAAATGGAACATGATAATGATATACACGAACACTAAGTAATCTATGGATCATATATACCAGAACATTTAGTAATTTATGGATCATATACAAGGTCTGACAATGAAGTAATGAGACTGATTTTATTGTGGCTAAGACAAAAATGTCATCTATGAAGCAAAGCAATATTCATCTATGATCTGGCAACTTTTCAATGCTGTTCAATAAGCAGACAACAACCAGGTCCCTATTTTGTTGACCTAGTCAGAGGTGCATTGTTCCGTAATCAGCGTGGAGCAAAAAAGCAAACATTAAATTCTTTTCAAAACTCAGAAAAGCTCTATTGAAACAGTTGAATTGATGCAACAAGTTTATGGGGATTATTGTTTATCTTGTGCACAAATTTTCAGGTGGTATTCACGATTCAAAAGTGGGTTGGAAATGGTTACTAATGCACCTAGACCTGGAGGCCAAATTTCTGTTCGTAATGATGAACTCATTGCAAAAGTCAGAGAACGGATACAAGAAGATAATTGTTTTACTGTGAGGATGATGGCAAATGAATCTGGTGTTGAGAGACCATTCATAACATTTTAGTGCAAGATTTTGACAAGAAAAAAGTTGCTTGTCGGTTTGTACCACATTCCTTGTCTGATGACCAAAAACATCAGCGGGTTGAGTAGCCAAGAGACATCAAAACAAGAAATTTTTGACCTAAAAATAAGTGTGTTCTCAGCCTTCCACCCTATTCCCCGAATTTGTCTCCCTGTGATTATTTTTAATTCCCGAAAGAAAAGTTTTGATTGAAAGGACGCTTCTTTAACGATACTGATGACATCCAAAAGGCGGTAACATTATGGGCCATAACAACAGAAGAACTACAGAGGTCGTTCCAGTGTTTGTTAGATCAGGCCACTTGCTGTATCAATGCACAAGGGGCTTACTTTGAATCAGATACAGGTTATATCTTCAATTGTTAATTATTTTAATTTTTATGGAATTAGTCTCATTACTTAATTGTCGGACCTTGTATACATGAACACTGAGGAATTTATGAATCATATATACATGTACATTTAGTAATTTATGGATCCCATAAACACGGACATTAAATAATTTTGTCAAAACTTTTAAACCCAGTTTACCAGCAGCTTTTAATTCTTCAATCGTGATGTTATCTGGCCCTGGAGATTTACATTTCTTCATGAGGTTAATAGCATCTTCCCCTTTTGCTTTCAGGATTGGCGGTCCTTCCCAATACTTATAACTCTCTATGTCTGGTCTGCTGTTATCATTGTATAGCTCTTTTTTATATACTCTATCCATTTTTCAATTACCTTCTTTCTTGTCCATTAATATGTCCCCTTCTTTTGTTTTCAAACAACAACTTATTGTATATTTTCTAAAACCTGATAGTTCATGTATTCTTTTATATATGTCTAGTGTGTTCTCTCTTTGTTCTTCAATTTCTTTGCGCTGATTATTTAGCCATACTTTTTTCACTACGTTACATTCACGTAAATATCTCTATTCTTTTATATTCAAATTGGTTGTGTTTATTTCTCTTTTAATTTCCATCAGATGTAAAATTTCCCCTGTCATAAATTTTTTCTTTGCTGTCTTTTTTACTTCTGGTAATATTTCTTGTGATGTCTGTTGTAATGGGTATCTGATCTCACTACCCAGATACCAGGGGAAATTGCAAGAAGTCCATGTCCACGTGAAAAAATCCCAGCCCTCACCGGGGTTTGAACCTGGAACCTCCAGCACTCGAAGCGGACACCATGCCTTGAGACCACGCAACCTTTCTGTCTCTGGGTAGTAAGACTGGACGCCTGTGTGCATTGCTGCGTACGAAAAAAAAATCCCTTGGCAGATGGAAATTGAAAAGAGTAGCCTAACGGTACTGCCTGGGAAAAGTTTGGAGTTAAAAATCTAACCAAAGTATTTCAGGATCCTCGCCAGTGCAACAGAGTTAGCACACTGCGCTGAGACTTTTCAGACTCAGGCTTGAGTTAGAAGAAGAACGGAGCACTTATGGGTTACACCCATGCGGGATGATGTTGATCCGTTGAATAAACAATAAACAAACTTTTAGAGTCAATATACTGTCTACAGTAACAGTGAATGTATAGTTATAGTAAGTATATTGTCTATAGTTATAGTGAATATATTTCCAGTTGTAGTGAATATATTGTCTACAGTTATATTGAATGATTAGTTATAGTGAATATATTGTCTACAGTTATATTGAATGATTAGTTATAGTGAATATATTGTCTTCAGGTACAGTGAATATATTGTCTCTAGTTATACTGAATGTATAGTTATAGGGAATGTATTGTCTACATTTATGCTGAATGTATACTTATAGTGAATATTACTGTCTAGTTATAGTGAATATATTGTTTACAGCTCTTGTGAATGTACAGTTACAGTTAATATTCTGTCTACAGCTGTGTTATAACAACAAAAGTAACAACAAGAGAACACTGGCATATCTCTCAACTCCTCACGCTCAAACCTGTACAGCAGCAGCAACAGCTGAAGCATCCTGACAATAGCGAACTGTATCACTGATGGTACTGTTGCGTGACTCTCCTGCAAGTCTGACTGTAGGAGTTGCCAACAACTGACCTATAGACTGATCTAATAGTAGGAAAAAATGTGTTTTTTTGGGTTAATCAAGGTCTGCTGATGCTACAATGTTTAGTATAATGCACTGACAGTGAAATTTTTGCCTACAGGTGTCAAGGGATACACAAAAAATATGTAGTTACACTTCTTAATTTGTCCTAATTTCTAAAATAAGAGAAATATGTGGTTTTTCATCATCATCAGCACCATGTGCCATGAAGATAAGACACAGGTGGTCAAGATTAATCATCTCATTCTTTCACTAGAGTCTTGCATCAGTTGGCGTTCTAGTGATTTCTTCTAGCTTTTTATCCAAAGGCTTTTTTTCTTGCTTTTGACTCATCAAATTAGCCAGCTGTCACTGTTATCAAGTTAAATTCTCCCCATAATGGACCTAAACAAATCTTGACTGTTTTATATTTGTTGTCTCTAATACTCATTTTACAATGTAAATATTACATTAAAATCTGCCTTACTGTTTTTTCTGCACAAGAATTGAGACTACATAGAGCTTGTTGTCAGGTAAGCCATAATAAGTGTGTTTATGTGTAAGTCAATGTGCAAAGCAAGGACATTAAACAATGTCTTGATAGTGGCTAGATTTTTTTCCTGTTTAATGTGGTATAGTACTTGAAATGATGTGTTGATGGTGGCTAGATCTTCACTGGTTTAATGTGGTACAGTACTTTAAATGATGTGTTGATAGTGGCTAGATCTTCACTGGTTTAATGTGGTATAGTACTTCAAATGATGTGTTGATGGTGGCTAGATCTTCACTGGTTTAATGTGGTATAGTACTTTAAAAGATGTGTTGATGGTGGCTAGATCTTCACTGGTTTAATGTGGTACAGTACTTTAAATGATGTGTTGATGATGGCTAGATCTTCACTGGTTTAATGTGGTAAGTAAAGTAAAGTAAAGATCCCTTTCACGCCTTTAGGCGTATGTAGCGGCATATGGGTGAGAGCGCCCTGTCTTTACTTTTAGACAGACCATCCATTTGAGGCTGGGTCGACTCGACGGTAAAAATCCACGCAATGGGTTTCGATCGCATTACGCCAGTCGGACTGTCTTTACTTTGGTACAGGACAGCCCATGATGGTACCCATTTGGCTAGGATGGGTCGACCTTAATGACGTCCCATACCACGATACAAATCCACGCAGCCCGCAGTGGGTTTCGATCGTAATTAAATGATGTGGATGGTGGCTAGATCTTCACTGGTTTTAATGTCAGACTCGGTTAAATGATGGTTGATGGTGCTACTTTAGATGATGTGTTATTTAAATGATGCTAGATGGGCTAGATCTAGTGGTTAATGTGGTACAGTACTTTAAATGATGAGTTGATGGTGGCTAGATCTTCACTGGTTTAATGTGGTACAGTACTTTAAATGATGAGTTGATGGTGGCTAGATCTTCACTGGTTTAATGTGGTACAGTAATTTAAATGATGTGTTGCTGGTGGCTAGACCTTCACTGGTTTAATGTGGTACAGTACTTTAAATGATGTCTTGATGGTGGCTAGATCTTCACTGGTTTAATGTGGTACAGTACTTTAAATGATGTGTTGATGGTGGCTAGATCTTCACTGGTTTAATGTGGTACAGTACTTTAAATGATGTGTTGATGGTGGCTAGATCTTCACTGGTTTAATGTGGTAGATCAGTACTTTAAATGATGTGTTGATGATGGCTAGATCTTCACTGGTTTAATGTGGTACAGTACTTTAAATGAATGTGTTGATGATGTGTAGCTAGATCTTCACTGGTTTAATGTGGTACAGTACTTTGAATGATGTGTTGATGATGGCTAGATCTTCACTGGTTTAATGTGGTACAGTACTTTAAATGATGTGTTGATGATGGCTAGATCTTACACTGGTTTAATGTGGTACAGTACTTTAAATGATGTGTTGATGATGGCTAGATCTTCACTGGTTTAATGTGGTACAGTACTTTAAATGATGTGTTTGATGATGGCTAGATCTTCACTGGTTAAATGACAGAACTTTAAATGATGTGTTTGATGATGGCTAGATCTTTCACTGGTTTAATGTGGTACAGTACTTTAAATGATGTGTTGATGATGGCTAGATCTTCACTGGTTTAATGTGGTACAGTACTTTAAATGATGTGTTGATGATGGCTAGATCTTCACTGGTTTAATGTGGTACAGTACTTTAAATGATGTGTTGATGATGGCTAGATCTTCACTGGTTTAATGTGATACAGTACTTTGAATGATGTGTTGATGATGGCTAGATCTTCACTGGTTTAATGTGGTACAGTACTTTAAATGATGTCTTGATAACATGACCTCTTCACTGACTTGATATATTTAACTGTAAATAGTCAGAGTTATAGGTAATTGTGTTGTCTAGGATTCTAAGTACAGCTGATATAACACTAGTCACTTTCTTTGAAAATAAGTTTACAATGGTTCATTGTGAACAAGAACCTAAGCTGTCATGGTGTGGAGGCCACCTGACTTGCTCTTACATAGGAAGTAAGAAGTAGAAACTAAATACAGAGCAAAGGCTTTAAACAAGCATCTGAGTTTAAAATATCTGGGAAAAATTAACATCTGAAGAAGTAAAGCAAACCAAGTAATGAGACATCCAACACCACCTCTTACAACACTAGCCAAACCTAATCATCCCAGAGAAACATCTCATACAAAGTTTATTCATTCAAACCCTATGCTAGTAGTGCCAGATGTCGTCATTCACAACAAATCAGAAAAGAAAATTATTAGAAATGGAAATCAGATGTCTTAGAAGGGCTACATAAGTGACCAGAAGAGAACAAATCAGGAATGAGGTCATAAGAGAACAAGTTGGCACAGAACTAATTTTAGATTCATACAAAGACTGCAAAATAAATTGTTAAAACAGAAAAATGATGCAGAACACACACTAGACCAATAACCAGATGGAAAGAAAACATCATAAAAAAATCTACATCAACACAATGTGTCTATGGGTGGGGCAGCCATAATAAAGCAAGAAACCTTATATCTCTCTTGACACCCAAAATGGTAAAATAGGAAGTGAAAAAGAAGAAAAAGGATAATCAAAGTTAATTTACAAATACGTAAACAATCTTCATTATGCAGATGATACAGTATTAGCTGAAAATGCAGAAGACCTACAACAACTAAAACATTGTGTACTAGAGGGAGCAAAAAATGGACTTTCTTGAATGTCAAGAAGACAGAAAAAATTGTTATACCAAAGAAGAAGATAACTCCAAAATGTGACATAGCAATAGAAGGGAAAGTTCTTACCAAGTCAATAAATTCAAGTATTTGGAGACATTCATAACATCATATGGATGATATGTGACAGAAATGAGCAGGTAAAGGCAGCATTTAAGAAGATGAAAAGTATTGTATGTAATAAATCACTCTTATTATAAACATTAGAAAACGAGTACTGAAATGTTATATCTAGCCTGTTCTGTTGTATCGCAGTGAATCTTGGAAGTTGAACAAACAAATTAAGAAGAGATTAGAGGCAACTGAGATGTGGTTTTTCAGGAAAATGTTGGTAATACCTTGGACTGCCAGAATAAATAACAATGACTGCCTGGAAATAGATAATGAAAGAAGAATTCTATATACAACAATGAGAAGGAGACAGTTTTTTGGTCATGTGATGAGAAACAGAGCACTGGAAACTACTGTGACGACTGGAAAGATTACTGGTAGAAGAGGCAGAGGTGAACCAAGAGAAATGATGGTGGATGGCTTAAGATAGTGGCATAGCCGAATATCATCAAAGGAATTGATTTAGAACACTGAAGACTGAGATCTGTGGAGATGCATGAATGCCTAGACCAGTTGGCAAGGCACTTGATGGTGATATGAGTCCACTAATACTAGTTCAACAATCATTCTGTCACTACAACTATTAGTTCTACCACTACACAGTCATGAGCACTACACCACAATCACTGGAACCACAACCACCACAATCATTATCACTATAACCACCACAATTATTAGGCCTACTACTAGTTCCTCCACCACTG
>CAJHNH020002901.1:112312-129812 GCA_905116865.2 Candidula unifasciata | reverse complement strand
TGACTTCCACAAGTGTCTCTTTTGGCCAAAGGTTTTGCCTGAAAGCGTTGAATCTGGGACAGTCTTGAAGGATGTGATCTGTTGTTTCAGGTGCCAGTCCACAAGTACACATGGCTGATTGGCCAATCTTAAATTCGTTGTACATGTGGGAGCGAAGTCGATTGTGCCCTGTTCTAAGGCGAAGGATAATGACTTGCTCTGGTCTGTCCATAATATGGTAATCATCTTGTGCCAGTTTCGGTAGCATTCTGATTGATTTGATCATTCTCTTCTTCTGTTGATAAGAGACTGGTATGTCAGGTTGTTCTTCAGTTGCACCTTCCTTAGCTAGTTTATCAGCTTTTTCGTTTCCGGGAACTCCACAGTGGGAAGGTATCCACTGCATTACTAATTTACAGTGGTTGCCTAGTTCGGATAATAGTGTCTGTATGCTTGGTAATTTTCCATACTGGAGTGACTGAAGTACTGCTTTTGCATCTGTCAGGAATACCACTGGTTGTGAAAAATACCCTATATTTAGTAGTTTCTCTACCGCTATCTTGATGGTTTGAACTTCTGCATCATAGTTGTGACAGTGCTTTCCCGTTGGTAATTTGGCTGTATCCCTGGTATTATTAGGATACTCAATGTACACTCCTGCACCTCCGTTTCTGACTGCGCTTTCTGCTGACCCATCTGTGTAAACACGGACCCAAAGGTTCTTCGGGTATTCATCATCAAGTAGACTGAGGGTGGCTGTTTTGCGCTGCACACTGTTTTGTTCTTCCTTGTCAAATACCCCTTTCACTTCAGTCTTGATGTGTATTGGAAACTTAAACTCCTCTCTCCAGGGGGTCCATTCTGGGACAGCATTTAAGGATCTATCAGTTGCAGGTAAATCAGTGGTTTGTCTGCCGAGCCGTTTGGCCTGGTGGATAAAACTACTTCTCTTTAGTCGTCCCAAAGCTAAATTTTTGAATCTTTCATTCATAGGGTGACTGGGCATACTAAGAAACTTTTCTGCTTGTAAAAGCATCTTGGTGTCTCTGCGTTCACTCAGTGCTTGGGTCATCCCCATTTTCTCCATCACAGCTATAGGTGTTGATTTCATACTGCCTGTGGTAACTCTGAGTGCTTGATTTTGCACTTTATCTAATTCTTGCAATGTGGTTTTTGATGCCGAACTCCATGCTGTTGATCCGCATTCAAGATGTGGTCGAACACTTTGTTGGTAAACTTTCCTAAGTATTTTCCCGCTAGCACCCCATGTGGTTCCACTTAGTTTTCTCAGAATGGCTACCCTCCTTCTGGCTTTGGTTGCTGCCTTGTTGATGTGTTTTCTCCATGTTAATCTATCATCAAACGTTACGCCGAGGTATGTGGGCTCCTTATCCTCTCTCAGGTGTACTCCATTTATGTGCATGACACCTGATTTTTGTTTAGGAGAAAGGGTAAAGAGGGTGGTGCTGCATTTGCCTATATTGATGCTGACACACCATTTGTCGGCCCAATCAGCCATTGCATCTATGGCTCTTTGTAGCAGTCTGGTGGCCACTGTCGCATTTTCATTTGTGTACACCAGAGTACCAAGTCATCAGCATACATTGCAGCTTTAATTCCATGGGGTAGTTCAGAAAGCAGGTCGTTGATATAGACTAGGAAGAGTGTGGGGGACAGGACACCTCCTTGTGGGACGCCATGGCGCAGCAAAACTTTCTTACTCTTAAGTCCATCTATCTGTACTCGGGATCTTCTGTTATACAAATATGCTTTCACCCATTTGTACATACTCCCATTCACCCCGCAGTCTCTCAGTTTCTTCAGTAGACCTTCTTTCCAGACCTTGTCAAAGGCTTTCTTCAGATCTATCCATGCCGTTAGCACTAGCTTCTTTTCCTGGAAGGCATCCTCAATTTCTTGTGAAAGGTAAGTTGTCTGGTCTTCTGTGGAGTAGCACTGTCTAAATCCTGCCTGCTGCGGCGTGAAAATGTTTTCACTTTCCAAGTACCATTGGAGTCTAAGGTTGACAATACGTTCCATTGTTTTACAGAGGCAGCTGGTAAGACTGATCGGTCTATAGCTGGAGGCATCAGAAATGTCCTTTCCTGGTTTAAGCAGAGGTATTGTGATTGCTTTTCTCCATATTTGAGGAACTTTGCCACTTGTCCAACAATGATTAAAGATCTGTAGCAGCTTTTTTTTGGCAGTTGTTCCAAGGTTCTTGATCATTTCGTTGGTGATTCCATCAGTTCCAGGTGATTTTCCCATTTTCAGCTTTGATATTGCTAATTCTAACTCGCTGGATGTAAATGCTGCCACCAGTGCCTCAGGAATTATATCTTTTTGTCTTGTATGTTGTTTGTTTTCTTGAACCTCTCGCTGTTTCTCTGATGTCAGTATGTAACTCTCACAGTCATCATGTAAGTATTTGACTTTCCCACATATCATGTCAGTATGTAACTCTCCCACATATCATCTAAGTATGTAACTCTTGCACATATCATCTCAGTATGTAACTCTCGCACATATCATCTAAGAATGTAACTCTCGCACATATCATGTCAGTATGTAACTCTCCCACATATGTCAGTATGTAACTCTCGCACATATCATGTCAGTATGTAACTCTCCCACATATTATGTCAGTATGTAACTGTCCCACATATGTCAGTATGTAACTCTCCCACATATCTCATCAGTATTTAACTCTCCTACACATCATGTCAGAATGTAACTCTTGCAAGTATCATCTAAGTATGTAACTCTTGCACATATCATGTCACTATGTAACTCTTGCACATATCATCTCAGTATGTAACTCTCCCACATATCATCTCAGTATGTAACTCTCCCACATATAATCTCAGTATGTAACTCTCCCACATATAATCTTAGTATATGACTCACCCACATATCATGTCAGTATGTAACTCTCCCACAAATTATCTCAGTATGTAACTCGTGCACATATCATGTCAGTATGTAACTCTCCCACACATCATGTCAGAATGTAACTCTTGCAAGTATCATCTTAGTATGTAACTCTTGCACATATCATGTCACTATGTAACTCTTGCACATATCATGTCAGTATGTAACTCTCCCACATATCATCTCAGTATGTAACTCTCCCACATATCATCTCAGTATGTAACTCTCCCACATATAATCTTAGTATATGACTCACCCACATATCATGTCAGTATGTAACTCTCCCACAAATTATCTCAGTATGTAACTCGTGCACATATCATGTCAGTATATGTAATGATGTGAATTCCCGGGGAAATCCCAGAGAGTTCTGGATGGGGAGGATAAGGTCAGAGGACCAGTGATACAAGAGAAAAACAAGATAAGTAGGTCTCGAGTATTCCATGTTGAGCGAAATAAGGGATACAAGAAAAGCGTGAGACTTGGACGGAAGACGTGAACCGAGAGACGGTAGTAAGACAGTTGAAATTCGGACCTTCTTGCGAGAGGTCGTATGAGTGAACGCCTGAGGAGAATGGAGGAATTGTGAATACTTGTAATGTTTCGAGAGAAGATATGTTTCCTTCACGTTCTTAAATCAGGTACAAGGCTTTACTAGAGGATGGATGTGTGATTCGAGAGATGCAGATAGATCAAAGCAGTGTGTGAGAGGATTGACCAGGCCGTCAGAAATCAGCCAAGCAGAACGACCTGTGATATGTTGTGATTCAGCGAATAAAAGTATACAACTGAACATTCGTCTCTGCTGTGTTGTAGCAACTAAATGTTCGTCATATAGCAATGTCGCGTACAAAAACATACCCCTAGCAGAGCACATTGCAGTATGTAACTCTTGCACATATCATGTCAGTATGTAACTCTTGCACATATCATGTCAGTATGTAACTCTTGCAACTCGCTCACATATCAAACAGTATGTAACTCTCCCACATATCATGCCAGTATGTAACTCTTGCACATATCATGTCAGTATGTAACTCTTGCCCATATCCCGTCAGTATGTAACTCTCCCACATATCATGTCAGTATGTTAATTCTCACAGTCATCATGTAAGTATATGACTTCCCCACATATCATCTCAGTATGTAACTCTCACAGTCATCATACCAGTATGTAATTCTCCCTCATATCATGTCAGTATGTAACTCTCGCACATATGTCAGTATATAACTCTTTCACAAATCATGTCAGTATGTAACTCTCCACACATAATGTCAGTATGTAACTCTCCCACACTTTGTGTCAATATGCAACTCTCTAAAGAAATCATAAACTGTGAAAGGATTATGGACAATATCAGATAGATATTCTTCACGGCAGACTGTTTGACATCAACTTAGTACAGATTTATGCCCCAACAGCAGATAGTTCAGAAAAAGATATTGATGCATTTTATGACGCGTTAGACATGGCTGTTGATCAATGCAAAAATTGTGAAGTAACAATGGTACTTAGGGATTCCAACGCGAAAATAAAAAGTGAAAAAGTGTACGGAATAACGGGTGGCTATGAAAAGAATGTGAGAGGTGACAGATTAATAGCATGGGCTGAGTCGCACAGCATGATAATAGGTAACACCTGGTTTAAACACCATCCACGAAGATTGTGGACTTGGAAAAGTCCTGGCGATAATGTACGCAATCAGATTGATTATATTTTGATTTCAATAAGATACTGGAGCAGCTTAGTTGGAGCAAAAACTAGACCTGGAGCAGACTGCTTTAGTGACCATGTTCCAGTTGTAGGAAAAATTAGAATAAAACTAAAGAACATTAGAAAAACACCACAGAACATCAAGTTAAATTTAGGAATTCTTAGAAGGGATAAAGAAATTAAGGAACAGTACAATGTCACTGTACAAAACCGGTATAATGCAATGGAAATTATACAGACTATTAATGAACAGTGGAATATGTTGCGTGAGTCAATTCAGCAGACATCAAAAGAGACAATCCCACCAACCCATAGAGTTGCAAAAAAGAAATGGATGTCAACTGAAATTCTGCAGTTGATAGATAAAAGAAGGAAGAAAAAAGAATGATAAAGAAGAATACTCTAGAATACAAAAAGAAATAGTGAACTAATGCAAAGTGGCTAAAGAAGCCTGGCTGAATCAAATGTGTACAGATTGGGGAAAATCACAGGAAAGACTCACATTCCATGTACCAAAAGATAAATATGTTAACAGGAAAGATGACATGTAACAGCACTGGATGTTTAAAATCAAAAGATGGTGACTTATTAATGGGACATAGTAATATAATTAACAGATGGACATAATATATAGGGTAATTGTATGATGATAATAGACCAGATGTAGAACTGCAGACCAACAATGATGGTCCACCAATAATGATTGCAAAAGTTGAGAATGCATTAATTACATCAAATGAAGAAAGGAAAAGCACCTGGGCCAGACAACATCTCACTGGAAGAAATCAAAGCACTGGGAGATTTTGGAATTGAAATAATAACCGAACTTTTAAATGATATTTATAATGGTGGGTATATTTCAAATGACCTTTTAAAATCCATATTTAAAGCTCTGCCTAAGAAACCAGGCACTTGAAAATGTGAAAACCATCGCACAATAAGTCTTATGAGTCACATGACTAAGATTTTACTGAGAATAATTATTAGAAGAACAAGAAACAAAACTAAACCAGAAATCAGTGATGAACAATGTGGATTTGTAGAAGGAAAAGGTACAAACAATGCCATATACATCCCAAGGACATTGTCAGAAAGAGCTATAGACTGATTTGTACTTATGCTTCATAGACTATACAAAAGCATTTGACTGTGTGAAGCATAAAGAAGTAATCAAACTGTTAGAAAAATTAAACATTGATGGAAAAGATCTACGAATAATAAAGAATATGTATTGGCAGCAAACAGCAGCTATAAGAATTAACAACTGTTTAGGTACATTTCAAAGCATAAAGAGGAGCTTACGACAAGGATGTGTACTGTCACCTGATTTGTTTTCAATATACAGTGAATATATAATGAGATCTTCAATTGATATGCCCAGGATTGTGGTTGGTGGGCACAATATGAACAATTTACGTTTTGCTGATGACAGTCTTGGTAGCAACAAGTCAGACAGAACTAAAGGAAATGATAGACATTGTGGTGTTAGAAAGTGGAAGAATGGGCCTGAGTTAAAATAATGGAAAGACAGAAGTAATGGTGGTATCAAAGAAACAAATTATTCCTAAATGTGTAATAAAAGTCGATGGTGTTATTTTGGGACAAGTACAGAAATTTAAGTATCTGGGCACATGGATAACATGAGATAGAAGATGCATAACTGAGATAGGAAACAGAATAGGACAGACAAAAACTGCATTTTATAAAATAAAGAACATCTTGTGCAATATATCCTTGTCATTGAGAGTTAGAAAAAAAATTCTAGCTTGCTACATACATCCAGTTTTAACATATGGCTGTAAATCCTGGACAATCGGTAGGCAGACCAAACAATTTCTTGAGGCCTCAGAGATGTGGTTTAACAAAAGAATGTTTAGAATACCTTGGACAGCCAAAAAGAGCAACTAAGAGGTTTTGAAAGAGGCGGGAGCCAGAAGATAACTTATCACAGACATCAGAAGGAGACAGTCATCATTTTTCGGCCACGTTATGAGAAGAGAGAAAACAGGACATGTTGTAACCAATGGAAAGATCTGTGGAAGGAGGGATAGAGAAAGACAACGAGAGAAGATTCTTGACAGTCTTGTTGCATGGCATGGAGGTGTGTCGGCACACGAACAAATACATGCTGCAGGAGATTGCAGATTGTGGAGAGGCATGATCACCCACGCCAGTCGGCAAGGCACCTGACTTTATGCTTAGTAACCAATACTGGGAACAAATAGCAAGTTAGACACAACAACATCGCCTTACCACAGATAGAGATAAAGAAAAGTGGAGTACATCAGGGATCTGTGTTATCCCCAAGCCTTTTGAACTTAAATATAGAAAACATTTTAAAATAAGTTTAGGAATTGCCTGGAATGAATATTAATAGAAAAACAATAAACAATCTGAGATACATGGATGACACAGTGTTACTAGCAGAAAGTGAGCTGGAGTTACAAGACCTACTGGATGAAGTCAAAAGACGGAGGGTAGAGCATGGTTTAGACATTAACATTCGAAAAACAAAAACTACGATAATCAACAATGGAAAAGAGTGACCAACAGTGAACATCACAGTAAACAGAGAGATATTAGAATAAGTAAAATGTTTCTCCATCTAGGACATGTAGTAACAGATGAAGTGAAACAAAAATAAAAAAGAGAACAGGAATGGCTTAAACTATCAATGAGATGCACAAATTAATAATAGCCAAAGAGATAAACAACATAATAAAAAAAATGAGAATAGTCAAATGTTATGTATACTCAATTCTGCTATAAAGTGCAGAAACTTAGATAATGAACAAGCAACTAGAAAATTAAAATGTCTCTACGAATGTGGACAGACAGAAGAATAGGTCATATTTCATGGAAACAAAAACAATCCAATACACAAGTCCTGAAAAGGCTATGAATGAAAAGAGAATTAGTGAAAGAAATAAAAAAAAAAGGACAATCAAAATAATTTAGCCACATGAAAACCACGACACACATTAAAAAAAACCCATACTTGAGGGAGAAGTCAAAGGCAAAACAGCAAGAGGTAAGCAATGATACAAGTGTAAGGACAACATCAAGAGCTTGATGAACAGCAAACTGAGACAGCGTATAATCAGGATAAGAGACAGAGCATGCTGGAGATATTTTGCAGCCAACCTTCACTTTGGAGATGGCACCTGACTGATTGATACGTAATTCTCACATTCCTCATGTCATTATGTAACTCTCACATACATCATGTCACTATGTAACTCTCACATTCCTCATGTCATTATTTAACTCTCACATTCATCATGTCATTATGTAACTCTCACATTTATCATGTCATTATGTAACTCTCACATTTATCATGTCATTATGTAACTCTCACATTCATCATGTCATTATGTAACTCTCACATTTATCATGTCATTATGCAACTCTCACATTCATCACGTCACTATGTAACTTTCACATTCATCACGTCACTATGTACTATGTAACTCTCACATTTATCATGTCATTATGTAACTCTCACATTCATCATGTCACTATGTAACTCTCACATTCATCATGTCATTATGTAACTCTCAAATTTATCATGTCATTATGTAACTCTCACATACATCATGTCACTATGTAACTCTCACATTCATCATGTCATTATGTAACTCTCACATTCATCATGTCACTATGTAACTCTCACATTTATCATGTCATTATGTAACTCTCACATTTATCATGTCATTATGTAACTCTCACATTCATCATGTCATTATGTAACTCTCACATTCATCATGTCACTATGTAACTCTCTCATTTATGATGTCATTATGTAACTCTCACATTTATCATGTCATTATGTAACTCTCACATTCATCATGTCACTATGTAACTCTCACATTTATCATGTCATTATGTAACTCTCACATTCATCATGTCACTATGTAACTCTCACATACATCATGTCACTATGTAACTCTCACATTCATCATGTCATTATGTAACTCTCACATTCATCATGTCACTATGTAACTCTCACATTTATCATGTCATTATGTAACTCTCACATTTATCATGTCATTATGTAACTCTCACATTCATCATGTCATTATGTAACTCTCACATACATCATGTCACTATGTAACTCTCACATTCATCATGTCATTATGTAACTCTCACATTCATCATGTCACTATGTAACTCTCACATTTATCATGTCATTATGTAACTCTCACATACATCATGTCATTATGTAACTCTCACATTCATCATGTCATTTTGTATCCCTCACATTCATCTTGTCATTTTGTAACTCCCACATTCTGTAACTTTTACTTTCATCGTATCATTATGTAACTCTCACATTCATCAAATGCACAAACCTGGCCATAAGGGTTTCCAGTGGCTTGGGTAAATTCTGGATAGGTGGTGGCCTCCGACCTATAATATTGTATATTGAGAAATATCTTACATCTCAGAGAGAATCATTACAGTGACAGGAACAAGACATTACAACATATGTACAGATAAATGCACTGTGCAACACAAACAATAGAGGAGAGGAGAGTAAAGAGTTCTTTAAAGACATGAAACATGAAATAAAGTGGAAAGTCAAGATAACATTATAGTTATAGAAGATTTCAATGCAAGACCAGGGCACATTAGAACAGATATAGAGAAACATCTCCCAGCATTTGGTGACCACTGTTGCGTAACAAAACAAAAATGGAAGAAAACTGATAGAATTTTATTTTTTATTTTTTACCCACCTCTTCGTAGAAAAAAAATTCTTCAAAATCAAGTGTTCACAAGCATACACATGATATATACAGAATGATCCTAACTTATTTCATATAGCAAGTGTGACGAGCTAGTCTGGAATACTGTTTCTTACCTTGTAATTATTGCTTCTTAAAGACAATATTATAAATTTTATAATTAGAAAGTGGAAAAAGGTGAATGAGAATCTGGAGGAATAACTCAGAGTTACTCCCCCTTTATTAGCAGTCCCCACTTCCTTTTCAAATCAGCCACATGGTGAGCCAGACGTATTCCCAGTAGATTGTCACAATTAAAGGTACATTGTGTGTTTGAAATCCCTACCAGGGGTCAATGAATAATAATAATTATTATTCTAATTTGATCTATTGCTGTGAATTAATCTGAATTCATTTTATCTGCTGGCTATGAATGTGTTGCCCAAATGTAGAGAAAAACCTTGATAAATTTCTTTGTCCATACTAACCATTTTTATGCTCTAGTATGTACATGTATGGTATATGATCTATTTGATGATTAATATAATGTTTATTTGCTCCTAGAAACGTGAATTAGTATATTGGATTGTTATATTTATATCTAATAACTGACAATTGATGTCCCTGTGTAAAATCTTGGGCGTCCTGATTTCCATCATGGTATTAATAGAGGAAACAGGTGTATATTTACTATACCAAATCCTTATCAGGTTTATGTAACTTAATGGTGATTTTTGTTTTATAAATTACTGTCTTGCTTTAATTTAAATTTAGTCCAGAGATTACTGAAACTAATTTAAGAGCATGAAAAGGGAATGCCACCCGGTGGCTAAATTTTTTAGATTCACACTGAAGGAGAAGAAAAAAGAGAGGTGTATGGCCTACGCTTGTACTAATTATTGGTTTATGTACTTCTTAAATAAAAGGAAAACATTTTCATTTCCTTTGTGTGTGGCCTGATAATTTTAATAATTATAATTTACCCTTCCCAGCTTCTTCAACTATACTGAATAAGATTTAGCTCATGCATTCATTCAAAGTTAAACTGAAGTAAGTTCTGAATATTTTGTTAACAATGTGACAGATGGGAACCCCATTGTCATCTATGATTGTTATGACATCTATCCCAATACCCAGTTATACTGATTGAGATCCTTTTTATTCCCATTCATTTTCAAACCGCCTAACATACATGTTATGAGTTTCACATCCAAGTAAATTCACTCCCTGATTCCCATTTTTGTGTGTGATGTGAACCCATGTGGTTAACCCTCTTAGCACGGACGGGCCGATTATCGGCTGTCGGATGTCTGGCCAAAAACACGGAACGGCCGATCATGTTTCGCCTCGACACGCTAAGAAATCTCCTATTTTGAAACACTAAAAGTGATTCTTTTATATTCACTGCTGTATTAGCTTTACACATGGCGACTTTCTAGTGTTTGGTATCGAAGTGAAAACTGTTGTTGAATTTTTTTAGATAGTGACCTGAACCGCTAAAAGTATGTCTGCCCCTAAACTTGATGTTGATAAAACTTTTAAATCAAGTGATGACACTAATTCTATTGATACTGATGCAGGATCTAGTGTTAGTAGTAATAGTGGGGATCAGATGGGGACGCTGTTGTGTTCAGACCACAGCCCAACCATAGCTAAGGGTATATCCACCCGAAGATATACACTCCGGCACATCCATTTCTTGTGCTGACTGATGGTGAAAAACACATGTCACCTAAAGATATTATTGCTGTTTCATATATATATATATACCTTTTTTTTACTATTGAATTGCTTACAACATTTGTAAAAAGGCCAAAGATCAATAAAAAGATTTCAAAACAAATATATTTTTGTTTTTAGTTAGTTTCATGCATTGAAGTTGAAAATTCATTCTTATTTTCTTTTTTTTTTAGATATGCAAATGAGATAATTTGCATATACATTAATTACTTTTAACGATATTGTGAAAATCATGAACTTCAATCTATATCCTTCAAATAAATATATTATTTCATGGGGGTCAGAATAACAGAAAAGTGTAAAAAAAATAAAATAAAGTTGTAACCAAATTTACTGAAAAAATGCTCCGTGTTTTTGGCTTCCCGTGCTAAAAGGGTTAAGATGAGAATTGCTTTTGAAATGTGACTGTGTTAAGCATGGTGACCCCTGAAAAGAGTATTAATGTAAAGAGAGCAGAACCATTGACACAGTTGAATGTTTTTCTCTTTCAGTGATGCTGAACCCATGTGCTTGGAAATAATATCCCTGAGAAAGATGTGGATGGAATATTTTCCCTATCAGGAACATAGATTCTGTTCAGTAAACACCATTCTATACCCCAATCAAGAATATGTAAACATATTACTATTCTCCCCCCCCCCCCCCCCCCCCCCCCATGTCTGTGTAGTGTAACAATACATGAAGACTGAAAGCAGTGTGGTCTTCAGTGAGAACTATCCCAACTGCATCTACAGGGAATGAACAGATGAATGGATATCAGTCCACTACGTCAATCTGTAATCCATCAATCAGTATTTTTCCCCAGCTTGAGGATTAGATTTACTCCAAGTTAAAAACACAATTTGTTTTGATGTTATTCCAGTTTTATGGAGTTAATTTTAACAGTGTATATCAGTGAGCACGAGTTAGTATATTCAAATATATATAAATATACCTTTTATATAACAGTAGGGAATCAGATGTGGGCAAACCCCAAATCCTCTGCCTTAACTAGCAAGGCTGAGAGATAAAAAATCTTTGTGATATTTCACTGGTTGCGATTCCCTTGGTATACTGTCTGTGTGTGAGGTCTTGTACCGAAAATAAAAAGAATTATGTTCTAGTATCTTCGGTAGACTGTACACAGCACCTTTGCAATTACAAAGCTAATTACCACACTACAGTAAGAAAAAAAAAGAAATATTTTAGACTCAAAAGCAATACTCAGTCTAAGTATAAACACTGACAATAAAGCAGTTATAACAGTCACAAGAAGCAGCAGAAAAAAGGAACATACCGCACAAAAAACCTGACCAATAAATCAGTCAACCTAAAGAATCTTAAAGATGATACAATGAGAGAAAACTATGAGAAAGATTTTAAAAAGAGTTCACAAAATAACCCTTAGAGAGGAAGACAGTAGAAGTACAATGAGAGATATTTAAATCTAGTATTCTAAATGCTGCAAAAAATAACATGCAGAAAGAACTAAGAGTAAAGGCAGAACTAAGAGAAATGGCAGAACTGGAAAAAAAACTAATAAGTATGTGGAACGATGAAGTTAAAGGGCCGTCAAAGACAAAAAAAAAACAGATATAAGAAATGGGTGAACAGTAAACAGGACAACAATTATATTGAATATAGAATAGCAAGAAAAAATGCAATCAGAACAATAAAGAAAGCTAAACAAAATTACTAGAAGAAATATGAAATGCTCACTTAAAACTTAAAGGAAAAGACTAGACACGTCTACAAAAAGATTAAATTAATGAGAACCAGATTAGATTACTAGACCCAGGTGAAATAATTAACAGTGACAAAAGAGAACCAATAAGTGAACAGAAACAAATTCTAGAAAGATGCAGGCAGTAATCCAAACAACTTGTCAATATGCCATCTGATGCCACAGAACTCAAGACATTACAGTGGACACCACCAAGAAACTAGAACCTTACCTACTGCAAAAAAAGATCAGGGAAGCTATCATAGTTACCCCAATCAATAAAGCATCAGGACCAGATGAAATTCCAAATGATCTCATTTAAGCAGCAAAAGAAGTGGGAATAGCATGGCTGCACAGGTTTTTCAACCATGTGTGAGTGAAACAAAAGACACCAAGAGGCTGGGAAAATGCCACAATCATTATAATATTGGAAAAACAAAGGTAGTAAAAGATATTTCGCACAGTACAGAGGCATCTCCCTTTTAAGTCATACCAGGAAAATATTCTGTAAAATTCTAATCCTGTACCTGTGATCAAGCCACAGCTTTGCTCTGGGACAACTTAACTAAACACTGGATAAAGCCTTTGTGAACCAAGTATTCAGTTAGGGAACTGCTAAACCATTCCTATTTCTTGTATGTTTGTATCACATGTTTTTCAGTGTGTTTTTATGTGTATAAAATAAGACTTGTATAATTAAACGTAATGAAATTATAATGTTTGGAAAAAGTATGGACAGAGCATACATAGTCAACGCTGTACGAACTGGGCTAGTGGAGAATGAGGAATCCCTGACACTAACACGATTGCGTGACATGGGAGTTAAGCATGGTGATGCACGTCTTTGCCGTCTTCGAGGCCGAGAAAGGAGACAATATAACCAGCTTCTCATGGGGACAATTAGTAGAAGTACTTTAGAGTGGCTGCTGCTTCGGAGAACTGAGCACGCATGGGTATGCCCAATGTGCAGAGACATTATTTGTGATAACAGAACATAAAATAACATCTTAGTTGGGAGTCGGCAGTACGAAACCCAAGTTCAAGGTGTCTCCTTCGTGCCAAAGAACTGCATGGCTGTTGGGTGAACAGTCGTTAACGATGGCAGGCAGGTCGTTGTAGGGGCGACGCCTGCTGGTGGATGTAATGTCCTAAGTCCCTTCCCCAGCTAATAAGGAGGGTACTGTTGGGGTGACCGTTTATTAACCCTCATATAATTCTTCCGGTCAAAATGGACGCTAGGTACGGCCACCTTTTTTTTTTTTTTTTAAAAAGCAGTGGCAAATATTCTTTTTTTTTTTTGCCAGACGGTGGCCGTTGCATTTTTGCTCCATTTGTAGACTGGAAGGATGTAGTTTCGTCGCCCAGCTTCTGAGTTGAGTACATGGCGTGACACTGTGAGCTGCAATTGTTTTTCGTTGGCACGGGAGCGGAGCATATGTGGGGTGACCCGTTTGCTATGAAGCTGAAACTAGGATTACCAGATTACCAGTTGGGATGGGTCACCTGCCCTGTCTAATAATTCCATAATTATAATAATATAGACATCTAAAACCCCTTTGCTTCTCCTGTGGCTACCAAGGGCAGCTACTGTTAATTTACATAATGAGACAATATGGCTGTTTTCTTGGATATCTAGGACTTTGAGATCAACATAGCTCAGATATTAGTTCAGTTGCTCTGGTGGAGGTGAAGTGTTGAGATGAAAATTCCTACTCATCACAAAAAGCATCTATCCTCACTCCTGATTCACGATATGAATGAGGAGATACAAGTAACCAATGAACTAGGGGACATATGTAACCAATGAACTAGAGGCATGTAACATCCAGCTCAATAACCACCTCCAACTCAACAATAACTTTCAACTCAACACAGTTCACCAACCACCTCCAACTCAACAATAACTTTCAACTCAACAATCACCTCCAAATGAAACCACAAAAGGACTACAACTTACCACTGTGGACTGCCCACATAATCCTGAAAGCTGGCCCCCCAATCTCATCAAAGGGTTTCCTTCTGGTCAGCACCTCCCACAAGATGATTCCCCAACTGAAGACATCACACTTTTCACTGTAGTTGGAACCTGCAACACCACAAATATCAAGTTAGCTAACAATACATCTTTTAGTGCTTGGTTCTGCAGTTAGCCATTTAGATTTTTGTTGCCCAAGTTTACTCCTGTCTATCAGTTACTTCTCACAAGCAGATGTGGGTGTGAGTGTCCTACTTTCCAGATCTAGGTATTTGAATGCCCTACATTCCAGATCCAGGTGTTCAATGTCCTACATTCCAGATTCAGGTGTTTGATATCCCACATTCTAGATCTAGGTGTTTGAATGTCCCACACTCTAGATCTAGGTGTTTGAATGTTCCACATTCTAGATCTAGGTGTTTGAATGTCCTACACTCTAAATACCGGTGCTTGCATGTCCTACATTTCTGGATCCAGGGTCTTTTGCCTAAATACTGTTGATGACAAAGTCCACGGATATATAAGTAACCAGCTGGAATTACTTGTGAAAAGTTGTAAAAGCACTGACATGACCAGAAGAAAATTTTATTAATGCCAAACTAGACAGGACTCACCTGTCCAACAAGAAGGTTAGTGAATGGAAGTGTTTTCTGTGTAACAGTGATCTGTTCAATGTATAAGGGCAGTTAGATAAAGATATAAATACAGCTACTTGATGCTGTCAACAACACTACACATAAATATATATATATATATAAATACAGCTACTTGATGCTGTCAACAACACTACACATAAATATATATATAAATACAGCTACTTGATGCTGTCAACAACACTACACATAAATATTTATAAATACAGCTACTTGATGCTGTCAACATCACTACACATAAATATATAAAAATACAGCTACTTGATGCTGTCAACATCACTACACATAAATATATATTATAAATACAGCTACTTGATGCAGTCAACAACACTACACATAAATATATATATATAAATACAGCTACTTGATGCAGTCAACAACACTACACATAAATATATATATATAAATACAGCTACTTGATGCTGTCAACAACACTACAC
Source organism: Candidula unifasciata (assembly GCA_905116865.2). Lineage (NCBI taxonomy): Eukaryota > Metazoa > Mollusca > Gastropoda > Stylommatophora > Geomitridae > Candidula > Candidula unifasciata. The sequence goes on along the minus strand of CAJHNH020002901.1, from coordinate 113,951 downwards.
ATAAATATATATAAATACAGCTACTTGATGCTGTCAACATCACTACACATAAATATATATAAATACAGCTACTTGATGCAGTCAACAACACTACATATAAATACAGCTACTTGATGCTGTCAACAACACTACACATAAATATATATAAATACAGCTACTTGATGCAGTCAACAACACTACATATAAATAAAGCTACTTGATGCTGTCAACAACTCTACACAAAAATATATATAAATACAGCTACTTGATGCAGTCAACAACACTACATATAAATACAGCTACTTGATGCTGTCAACACTACACATAAATATATATATATACAGCTACTTGATGCAGTTAACAACCCTACATATAAATGGAACGAACAAACAAACAAACTTTATTTTCAAGGGGTCACAAATTGAGCACACACGCTAGTCTTAGATTTAGCCCTTCCAAGTACTAATCTTTCAAACCACAATTGCATGTTATTAATAATATTTAATATTTAAATAAGAATATGCACAATGAAATAATGCATACACACATCATACATACTCAATAATACACAATGAAAAATACACACATATACATACTCTTATATGCTCATACACATTCATACACATACTCAGATATATATATATATATATATATATATATATAATATATATATATATATATATATATATATATATATATATATATATATATATATATATATATATATATATATATATATATATATATATATATACATACATACATACATACATACAAAAACACACACACGCGTGCACAAACATAATTATACAGACATATGTGCAACCATACGTACACACATTCTTACCTATCCAAGCATGCACAAACAAACACACTCAACATACTTATGCTCATGCATACACATATCAGACATACCCATACAAACATATATAATCATACACAAGCACCCATTCATGCACACACCCATTTATACACAATACCCATACATATAAATACAGCTATTTAATACTGTTAACAAAACTACATATAAATATATATAAATACATTTTTTTTAAATATCCAGAAACCTTGAGTTCTTAACCCTTTGGCTCGGTATTATGGATATGGCAACCCTTCCGCCTTGATTCCATGATAAATACCGTAAGACTTGGAGAAATGTGGCTTTTCTGCCTACCACCCGGGCGTGAACCCGGACCACAAGGAGTTCGTCACCCGGTCGTCGCAAAGTCAGGTTTAGCCAACTACGCTTACAAGCCGGGCATAAATACAGTTACTTGATACAGTCATCAACACTACATTTAAATAGATACAAAACCAGCAATAAACCCAGTACCTGATGCAGTCAACAACACTACACATAAACGGATATAAATATGGCTACTTGGTGATGCCAACAAGATTGCATACAAACAGACGTAAGATGAGCTACCTGGTGTTGTCAACAACATGACATATAACTGTCGAAAATATGACATACAAACTGTCAACAATATGACTTAAATTGTCGACAATATGACATATAAACTGTCGACAATAACAAATATAAACTGTCAACAATATGACACGTAAACTGTCAACAATATGACATAAAATAAACTGTCAACAACATTACATAAACTGTCAACAACATGACATATAATCTGTCAACAATATTACATTC
>CAJHNH020002901.1:90073-112295 GCA_905116865.2 Candidula unifasciata | reverse complement strand
AATCATCACCACTATCGACAGACCATCTTTCTCCTTGTCTATAATCTTCCAATCGACTCCTCCTGTAGCAAATCTAAAGAAGAACCTGGGTGTGACATCAACATCGACGTACACAAAGAACAGAGCTGTGCTACAAAGCCAAACTGTTGGTGATGCTGAAATACGGGTCCTATCCATGAATACACTCAACCAGGTGAAAGGAACAATAGCTTAAAAACAAACACATTCAGGCATTCAGTTCAACTACTTACTGTTAACATGAGGATGGAGAGATCAGCTGTAGCTGACACAGGAGTATTTGCATGGATGGCAGACAGAAAGCAACTCAAACATTGATAGTGACAGACTCAATGAGCATGCTTAAGAAGATCCAAGCTGGCAAACTGACTAGAATTGGTTGACAGCATCTAGAAGTTCTAGCTTATGAAAGAAGCCAGTCATGTTGAGTAAACCACCAGAAATGTTGCAAGTCAGTAATCTGTGCATAAGGTGCTTACCTTCAAAGACCTCCGGTGCCATCCAGGCAGCACTGCCCTTGTTGTTGGTCATGTGTGTCTGAACATCACAAGCGGTGCCAAAATCACAGATCTTAAGAACAGTTCCTCCCATGATTAGCAACAAGCTGTTGAAACAGAAAGTATATTTCAAAACTCCAGTGACAGGTCCCAAATCTGATTCCTAAGTATCACTATGACTATCCTCTGCCAACCATTACTTTCTAGTGGCAACCATGACTTTTAATGGGTTCACCATGACTACAATGAGTCCACAAGGACTATCATCTGCCAACCATTACTTTCTAGTGGCAACCATGACTTTTGATGGGTTCACCATGACTTGGTGGTTGTACTTATGTTTAGATGTCTTAATGATGGTGTCAGCTGGAATCTTCTTTATAATCCCCGACCAATTCTGCCATCCTCTAAGAACATTCTTGCTAGATATTTAAATTTTTTAACTTGCTCCAGACAAATACCATTCAACACTACACGTAGCGGAAAAGGAATTCTGCCGATCTGCATTATTTCTTTATAAACGAGTGGTATTTCTCTGTTGAATAAATGCGTAAAGTTCTATGGGAGTCGCCGTGGCGGAGCAGCTAGACGCTCACGGATTGGAAGGCCATGGTTTCGCTCCCTGGCAGAGCTGGATTATTTTTTTAAATGACCTTGGCTCCCAGGTCGACACAGCCTTGAGTGGATATTGGGTGCAGTCCCGGGAAGTAAATTCGGCCGGCGTGATGCTAACCACATCACTCTTCTTGTGCTGATTGGTCTAAAAGATATAGGTCTAGCTCTATATGCCTAAATGTGTGGAAAAGGGTCCTTTACTTAGTTTACTGTAATCTTCTATACAGATAAGTAACATTTCTCTAAACATGTGTAATGTTCTATACAGATAAGTAACATTTCTCTAAACATGTGTAATGTTCTATACAGATAAGTAACATTTCCTTAACATGTGTAATGTTCTATACAGATAAGTAACATTTCTCTAAACATGTGTAATGTTCTATACAGATAAGTAACATTTCTCTAAACATGTGTAATGTTCTATACAGATAAGTAACATTTCTCTAAACATGTGTAATGTTCTATACAGATAAGTAACATTTCTCTAAACATGTGTAATGTTCTATACAGATAAGTAACATTTCTCTAAACATGTGTAATGTTCTATACAGATAAGTAACATTTCTCTAAAAATGTGTAATCTTCTATACAGATAAGTAACATTTCTCTAAAAATGTGTAATGTTCTATACAGATAAGTAACATTTCTCTAAAAATGTGTAATGTTCTATACAGATAAGTAACATTTCTCTAAAAATGTGTAATCTTCTTTACAGATAAGTAACATTTCTCTAAAAATGTGTAATGTTCTATACAGATAAGTAACATTTTCTCCATTCCACAAATGTGTAATGTTCTATACAGATAAGTAACATTTCTCTAAAAATGTGTAATCTTCTATACAGATAAGTGACATTTCTCTAAAAATGTGTAATCTTCTATACAGATAAGTGACATTTCTCTAAAAATGTGTAATCTTCTATACAGATAAGTGACATTTCTCTAAAAATGTTTTTTGTTCTATACAGATAAGTAACATTTCTCTAAAAATGTGTAATGTTCTATACAGATAAGTGGCATTTTCTCCATTCCAGAAATGTGTAATATTTTATACAGATAGGTGGCATTTTCTCTATTCCACAAATGTGTAATGTTCTATACAGATAAGTGGCATTTTCTCTATTCCACAAATGTGTAAAGTTTTATACAGATAAGTGGCATTTTCTCCATTCCACAAATGTGTAAAGTTGTATACAGATAGGTGGCATTTCTCTATTCAACAGAAGTGTGATGTTCTCTACAGATGAGTGACCTTTCTCTATTCAACAAATGTGTGATATTATATACAGATGAGTGGCATTTCTCTCTTAACAACTCTAAATTTATGAAAAAGAACATTTCTGAACTTACTTGGGTGGTTTCAGATCACGATGAACTAATGCCTTTGGTTTCATGTTGTGTAAATATTCCACTCCCTTAGCGCACTGCAGACACCAACTCAAAGCATGGGCTGCTGTATAGTTGGGTTGCTGGCCTGATCCATGTAGCACTGGTGATACAGAGACACAACACTGTCAGTATCTCACCACTGTAACAGGCAATAACAGACTGAACCATGTCCCACTGTAACAGGCAATAACAGACTGAACCATGTCCTAATAGTTTCCCACTGAATACTGCATTCATAAACCCACTCAATATTTCATTTATAAACATGAGACATTTACAAGTTTCCCATTCAATGCATCATTTATAACTATGAGATGTATACAAAAGTTTTCCATTTTGTATATGATCTATAACTATGAGACATGTACAAAAGTTTCAAATTCAGTATTTCATCTATAACTACATGTTCGAAAGTTTCCCATTCAAAATAGCATTTATAACAATGAGACACAAATTAAGATTCCCCATTCAATATATCATATATAACTATGAGACACCACAAAAGTTTAACACTCAATATATAACTATGAGACACATACAAAAGTTTTCCATTCAATATATCATTTATAACTATGAGACCCATATAAAAGTTTCCCATTCAATATATCAATTATAACTATGAGACTTGTATGAAGGTTTCACTCTCAATATATCATTTATAAACACAAAACGCATCCAAAGGTTTCTCACTCTATATATCATTTATAATTATGAGAGGCGTGCAGATTTATTCAGCGCATTTTCATTAAATTGCTGATTATTTATTAAGTTAGTAAATAGTTACTGACTTAGTCATTTGTTCTTGACCTGATCTAGCTGATTAAGAACTTATTAGTTTGTTTGCAATGTTGATTATTGTGTGGTAATATTCTTTGAATCTACAGTTACTTGCAGTAATAACTAATCTGAGTGTGTATTAGTAACCTGATAGCAAGGGTCTATAATTAATAAGTTAATTTGAACTTAGAAACACTGATTACTAAGGTAGACATAGCCAAATCCCATATAGAAATGAAAGACAGGTTCAGCAGAAACAGAATAGTAAAGGTTAATAGTTATATATGAGAAATATTTATAAATCAATGACTTCAACAAATTCCATAAAAATAATCTGAGTGACTGGGTAGAAGACACCCAATTTGAATGGTTATTTTCCACTGAATGCTTAATGTGAAAATTGGACTTTGAGTCACGTCAATATTTGAACTTCCACATTAAATTAGGGGTGTCTTGAGGTTTTGTTCTTTTGTATAGACTGGGGACTGGAGAACAGATATGGATATCTGCAGAGCTAATTATGGTCTTCAGCATTAAATTAGGAGTGTCTTTGGGTGTTGATTCCATTTAGCCAGGGCTATTTGGCTAAGTCTATCCAGGAACAAAAATGACAAAAATGTGGACAAGGGCATGAAGCCACGAACCCCAGCAAAGAAAGATCATTAATACAATACATCTGGCAGTGATCCGCGGGTCACTTGCTAAGTCACTGCAGGTCAGAGTTAGCCCTCAGGCCACCAGTTAAATAGCCATGTATTAAGCTATGGTGTAGTTACTGAAAAAAAAAAAATGGATAAAGTACAACTGGAATCATGTATTGTAGCGATTTTCTTAGCTTTCCTCACTACATGCTTCTTAGGTACAGAGATAGTACAGATACTTGAATATCTTGGATAAACATGTTGAAACACAGCTGATCGACACGATAATGTTTATTCCTTCCAACACTTGTTTCCTGCCAATGTACAAAGGAACTTGTCTAGGAAGCGACTGAAATTTAGCCCTTGTAACATTCTAAACCCAATTGTTTATACCTTTACAAGAAGCCAGTTCTCAACACTCCCAAGAAATATAGGACACATCAGGTTTTCATTCGATCACAGCTGCATCCAACACACATCAGCCTTGATGAATGTTGGACCGACTGACTGGCCAGGTTTTCATGGAATTTGCATTTAACCGTAGGACAGACACTGGATGATTCATTTATTCATGCTTGTCACCATCAGACATGCAGTTCCAACTCCGAAAACAAGACTGATCATTCTTGCTAATTCTAGGCTTAATTATTCTTTCTCTTCCTCATGTTTTCAAACATTAAATGCACGCAATCCGTGATCTTTGTCCTTTAGCATGCTTTCCCGATTTGTTTGCTTGTCTACATTCTTCATGCACCATATTTTGTATTCGATTCCATTCATCCGAGCTTGAGTACATAATTTATGTTCTGTATCTAACCTTACTACCAATGCAAACATTTATTATCAAGGAGAAAATGACTCTTTACATTCTTCCCCTAAACAAAATTTTAAAAAAGTTTTACTTTTATATATATGGGTATTACTAAAACATTTATGACTTGGCTGATAATGTGCCAAGTTATTAACTTGAAAATTCTTGATCATAAGGATTCATTTTCGACATTTTCATTACTAAACCTTTTTTTTATACCTTACTGCATTGAGTTTACACATCAATCAATTCAAACTGTCATCGGTTAGGGTTTCCTATGACTGAAAATACTCTGATGGGATCCTTACCCCAGGAACTCCCAATTTAGTGCAGAAGACCAAAATAGTCTTAAAGTTGGTATCCCACTGAGCAACACTTCTGGCACTCCTGATTAAGTGTGGAAGTCCAAAAATGTTGGGTCTAAAACCAAAGTGTGACCCCATGAAGTCCTACCCTCGTTATTCATATTCATGGAAATACCCACAATGGCCAAATTAACTGGCTATGATTATATTCCCAACCATGTAGGCTTTACCAGTCGGTTAATAGACTTGGACTTTTCTTCTGACATTTACAATCTAATATGTCTTATTAGCACAAATATTTAAACTTAGTTTTACACAAATAGATAAATTAATGGTACACAATTCTATCTTTGAATAGCATTTTCGGGTTTGGTTTATCCCCCCTCCTCCCCTCTCTCCCCATTAAAATAGCATATATATGACATTCATTTACATATATCATTGCATTTGATCAATTTTTAACAGAATTTTATAAACGTGACATAATGTTGGGCAGATGACTGTTGGTTTCTTCTATATGTTAATTTAAATTGGGAAATTAAAAGAGCCCATCTATATACTCATGGATCACTGATTTACTGATTTAAGAATTGACATCATAGCACACCGGGCATACCCATAGATGCTCCATCTTCCACAGCAAATGACGTAAGGTGTAGATGCTAACTGTTCCCGTAGCACACTGATTAAACACACGCTGATCTCTTCCTCTTATCCGTCCCTCCTTGCCGGATCCACACTTAATTCCTCATTCACACATTCTTGCCCATATTTTTTCATCTAATCTCGTGTCTTCTGCCACAAGTCGTTCACATATGGTCTTTAGAATATCTCCCTTGTCTAATACGAGTGTTAACGTAGCTTTCGCTTTTGTAGCCAGAAAATCCGCTCTTTCATTCCCTCACACTCCTGCATGCCCCAGACAGTATATCGACATGATTCCCTGCAATGTTGGCATATTGATGCATGGTATCCACTCATGTCACATTTGTACATTCTGAACCTTCCGCAATGCCGACTGAGAATCTGACATAATAATTCCTCTGGTAACTTTGTTTTCTGCAGTCTACTTCAGAGCTGCAGTGATTGCCTCTTCCATTCTCATGCTTAAAGTTGTAGATAAAAAAGCTCTGTTTTGTTCTTGGATTACTATTTGCATCTATTGTAAGTAGTTTAAAACAACACCCTGTGACAAACAGAGAAATTTAAGTATTTGGGAGCAATTTTTACATCCGACGCAAAATGGACAGAGAAATTAGCTCCAGATGTGCCAAAGCTAATCAAGTAATGGGTCAACTATCTCCCCTGTTGACACACAAGCAGACACCTCGGAGTACTAAAGTGAATCTTTTCAGAACTATTTTTTGACCAACACTATGCTATCAATGCCAAACGTGGACACTTACATCCTCCAATGAAAGTAAAATTGTGACAACAGAGATGAAATGCCTTAGAAGAGCTGCAGGAGTTTCAAGGAAAGACAGAATACGAAATCATGAAATCAGACGAATGCTAGGAATAAAGCCAGTCTTACAGGTCATCAAAGAACAACAAATGAAGTGGTTTGGACACCTAACAAGAATGCCCTGGTACTATCCACCACAGCGAGCCACACTAAATTGTTACAAAGGGTATAGAGCGAGTGGAAGACCTTGGAAAATATGGAGTGATGGCATTAGGAACAGCCTTACAGAAATGAACATCAGTCTTAATAGTGCTCTTGACAGAGCTCATCAATGAACATTACATCTCCCCCCGACACTTCGATGAGGTAAAAGGTGGAAGAGAAGAAGAAGAAGAAGTAAGTAGTTTAATTAATACCAGGTTATTGGTCTATATGGTAAATTCCTTTCTTAATAAAAACTTTAAAAATTTTTAAAGACTACATTACAGGAAGTAATGAGTGTAAGTGTTCTTATGCAAGCATACTAGCTATTGTGTGTCCGATGGTATCTGATTGTAAAAGAATCTTTTGGAAGGGTCTGGTTGTCTCAAGATTTGGTACTTTGAAAAACAAGTTTTAATTTTTAATAAAATTTCATCATAGGTGTTGTTTCTTCAAGAGTTCTGACAGTGGTGATGTCAGGGCAGCATGGTTTGCAATAATTGACCACAGTAATTTATCAGACCTAGTATAGACTGGAGTTTTTTTTGTTCTTTGGTTTTTAGATTTTAAAAATCTTGGAAACAATAGTTTCATTAGTTTGAATCACTCCTTCACAAATTACAAACAGAACCTAAATAATCAATCCCGGTGTATCGGATTTCAATTTTTAGTAGGTTGACTGTTAGTGATGATTGTTTATCTATCCTTTCATTCTTCACTCACATATCATTTTCTTTCAGCTTAAGTGATGTTTGTTATGTTTTGTTCACACACTGCACTGTCATTCATCTCTTGTACACTCATTACTTCTTTCATACACTCTTTCTCACACACTGTGCTATCACTTCTATGATGTTAATTCTTTTCTGTGATCATTACATCATTCATTTATATGTGACTCATTAGCTGTCCAATGTCTGTGAACAAGTCAGTTTTATTGTCCAATGTCTGTGAACAAGTCAGTTTTATTGTCCAATGTCTGTGAACAAGTCAGTTTCATTGTCCAATGTCTGTGAACAAGTCAGTTTCATTGTCCAATGTCTGTGAACAAGTCAGTAGTTCATTGTCCAATGTCTGTGAACAAGTCAGTTTCATTGACATGCATTTCTAGCACTGCATTTGCATTTGGACAAAAATCTAGTTTATTCCCATTCATCATTTCATTTTTTATTCACATTCACTGATGTGTTTTTTCCCCATTGCAGAACATCTTCTTCAAAAAAATCTCTGATTTCTTTTTTATTACCCAAGATTAATCCAGCGCATGGTGCTGGTAATACTGCAACCAGTATTCTCTTTTCAAGAAAAATCTGTTTCACATTGTTAAATGCAAATTTATATTTCTTAACTGCACCATTTAAGGCTCTACAATTAATATGCTTATCTCTAACATCTTCAGACTGAACCAGGTCTGCAGATGCCAGAAATTGTAGTACCAGGTTCTCTTAAGACTGAAACTGTCTTGCCATTGACAAAGACACTATTCGACTTAAATGTTTCATGAACACTCGTGGCTGCATTTGCATCCTGTACTGGTATGTTGCACGGCAGACTTATTTTCTCCATGGAACTGTTGGAGGAATTGTATCATTTTCAAATCTAACTGCGTTGCCATCTTTAGGTTTACTGTATGAATACACAATATTAGCTTCTTTAAATTTTTTTTTAAAATGAATATCTTTTTTTCAAATTATTATTATAACAGCCACAAGAAAACCATTCAATTATATCCCTATACTGTCTTAATTTTTGACTTTTTCATGTAGCTTCTGTTTCAATATCTAGTAGGCAACTTGGTATCAGAATTTCACGATGAATAGAGAAATAATTCTCACCTAAATTTTTTAAATTCTTTCAACAAAGATTGTTTTCTGGTAAGAATGTTGACAATGGCTTCGAGTGACTAACATTTTGTTCTTTAACAAAAGCTCAGCCAAAACTTTGTAACTGTCTTTTACTGTAGTCGAATCTATCTATTTATCAAAAATATTTTGGATTTCTGATAGTCTCTGAACGTCTGATCTGATTTCGGATTTAGATCAAGGAACAGTTTTCGGTAGCCTGCTTCATGTGATTCATAATGTCACTTAGTGTGATTTTTAATTTCACAATCAATGTCTATGCAGATAGTCTGGTTTGCCGACTCTAGAACACGCAACACAAAATTGTGTAATTATATATTTTTGGTAGTTTACAGTGTATTTTTAGGACTTAAAAAAAAAATTTTTGTTTGTTTATCACGTGCTAAAGCTTTTTGTAATTTTTAGACAGTTCAAAGTAAAGTTTACAACTGTACGTTAAAAAAAAATAATACATGAATCCCCCCCTCCCCCCCCCCAAAAAAAATGAGAGTAGCTAGAGTAGCGTTAATGAAATTTAAATAAGTCAAAAATGACAACTGTAAAATCATGTTTCAAGCTCTATCAGATAACAGTTTCTATCATCACTCATCCCCCCCAATCCACTGACTACTCCTCTCTTTCTGTTCAAAGGATTTGAAATTCATTTCACAATTCTTCTAATTGACCCTGGCATACGTATCCACCCAGACTAAAATGGGTAGCAGGAACTGTAATTAGAATTAAATGCTACCAGTGTACTATTTACCATATCACCAATCGAGTACCAGTACTACCATTACACCCCCAGCACACTTAAAAAAAACTTTCACCACTGTCTGTTTTACTAGTCTGGGTGGGCACGAGCCAGAGAAGCTGCATGGCTAGTGCTGTCACCACGGACTGTTAAAGTTAGGATGTTTTTTTGTGGCCCTGACAGAAAAACTCTATAAACCTTACTGGAGGTTGAACCCAGGTCTCCCGCATGAAAGCCAGATGTTGCAGCCAACCACAACAACAACTATTACTATCAAATTTTAGAGGTCTACAGTCAAAGCTTGGGAACGCGGCAATGAAAAAGAAATCTGATCAGCAGAAAACAAAATCAAGATGCTGATGTAACTGTAAGTGGAATTATGTCATTTCTGCTTTGTGTGACACTCATAAGTAAAAACATGCGCGTATTCTAATGCAACGTTGTGTCAACATTTCAAAGAATCGGTGAAGAACTGTCCACACACTGCGTCATGCATAAAAATAGCCAAGGTAGCATTATTAAAATATAAATAAGTAAAAATGTAAAATGTAAAATCATGTTTTAAGCTTCTTCATTAACAGTTTCTATCATCACCCTCCTTTTCTCTCTCCCCCCCCCCTCCACCAATCCAATAACAACTCCTCTCTCCCTGTCCGAAGGATTTGAAATTCCTCACACAATTTTTGAAATTGTCCTTGGCATTTGTATCCACCAAGACTAAAATGGGTAGCAGGAATTGCAATAAGAAGTAAATGCGGCCAGTGTAATATTTATCACATCACCCATCGAGTATCACGACCACCAGCACCACAACAACTCAAAACACTGTTTTACCACCTTTCTAGATTAGTGTAAGGGGGAGAGGGGGCGGGGGGGGGGGGGGGCGTCGTGAGCCAGAGAAGTGGCATTGCTAGTGCTGTCGCTACGGACTGTTCAGGTTAGGATGTTCAATTGTGCCCCTGACAGAAAGCTCTTATGACTTTACTAGGGGTCAAACCCAGGTCTCCCACATGACAACCCGACGTTGTAACCACCTGGCCAACCACAACAACCACTAATACTATCAGATTTCTGGGGTCAACAGTTAAAGTTCAGGGAAAGCATGAAATGAACGCAACGGTAAACGCCACAGCTCAATTTCCAACACTGTCCGGTAAGCAGTGATGATAGAACTTATCAATTACTTTTCCATATTTTCATTTAACAACTCATTGTGCCCATAATGAAATAATTTATCATCTCATACAGCTTCATGCAGAATAATTCAAATACAGATCAACCAACACAGTTCAAGTCCACCGCCATTGGAAATGATTCCTATAATGAAATAATACCAGCGGAATTAAAAAACTTGCATTGGAAAGGCGGCAACGAAACAAAAACTGATGTGATCGTTGCTGGAGCTATGCGGTTTGTGCTTTGTGCGACTCTTATATAAAAATATGTGCATATTCGAATGCAATGCTGTGTCAAAATTTGAAAGCAATCAGTGAAGAACTTTAGGAGATTAGCTTCCACTAACAGAGGAACAATTACATTTTTATTAATATAGATTATAACAGTTATGTAAAACTACGACTGCTTGTAGTAGTAGTTGTAGTAAGTAGTAATATGCACTCCGGAATGGCACTCAATGATGATGTTTTGATACAGAGTTTGCTTTTCAAATTTTAGGTAATTTAAAGCTAATATCTGATTACAACATTCAACAATTAAAATAAAAGAAAATATTCTTGTTTCCTAACTAATTCAATTTGCACTCAGCAAAGAAAATTTTTTTTTAATGAATGTGTACGCCAAAGGATACATTTGGGTAATATTTTAATTAAATTGGTAATGAATAATGTTGTTTATCAAAATTTATTATGAGAATCAATACATATTATGACCAAGAAATAAACAGATAAATTCTGAAAAATGCAATTAATAATATTTAATTATTGCAGTTAATATTTCCACAAATTAAATTACTTGAAATATGTATAGCTTTTGGTTAAAATACATAAATACATCAAATGATGATCAGCGATGGTAGAAAATAACAGTAATGAATAATAATCGACAGTAATAGTAAATATTAAATAATATTTTATGAATAGTTTAGTAGTATTAGATTTTATTTTTGTTAAATTAAGAAAACAATTAGCTTGTATTTCTGAAATAAGACAATGATGCTGATTTAAAAAATGCAATTAGAAATTAGACTCAGAGACTATTGCACAGCTTTCTCTTCAAGTAGGTAGAATAAAGCAACTTCAGTAAGTAATCTAGTGTCTGTGCGATTTGAGCTGAGGGATCATCAGTCAGAACCCTAGATGAACCAGTGGTGAAAGCAGACAGACCTTACACAGTATGGAACTAGAATAAATATTATGTGTGTTCCAGATGATCTGAATTGTTGATTCATTGAGGTTTTCGCTACAAAATAATTCAGGAATTGCAGGAAGGGAGTAAGGATCATTTAAAGCTCAGTGGCTTTAGAATCATCACCTTACAAAACACATTTGGGAAGGTCTTGGAGAAAATAGTTGCTGTAAAGCTGCAAGAATTTTTGGAAAGAGAGAAGCTTCTTTCTAGAGGTCTGGGAAGCTACAGGCCATAAAAGGACATGTGGGCAAATGTGGCCATTTTTGCTTTTGACGTCTATGAAGGGTTCCAGAACAGACATGAAACTATGATCTCACTGGATCTCGAGGATGCTAATAACAGGGTAGGATATGACATTGTGATGACTGATCTGAAGGAAAAGGAGGTTAGTCCATGGCTGGTGAATTGGGTTGCAGCTGTCCTGTATTCACGTCGGGTTGCTCTCTGACTGGGCTCATGGACCTCAGAACCATGAAATTTTGCCCCAGGACTGCTCTGGGATCCACCATCTCGCCTGTGCTCTGTGTATACAAGCAAGATTGCAAGCCTATAGGCACCTGGAGTTGAAAGGATACTGACTTTTGCAAATGATATACTTGCATATAGGCAGGGGAAAGAGAGGAAACAAACAGCCGGGAGCTACAAGCAACAGTAGACAAAGTGACGTAGTGTTGATAGAAATGAGGGCTGTCGTCCACGCTGAAAAGATGTCTGTTTTGTGGTGTTCTCTAGACAACAGGATCGTTAGAGCTAATGTACCAAGACTCACGACAAATGGTAGAAACGTCGAGAGAGCAAACTGAAGTATCTGGGAATTACATTTGACAGGAGCCTGTCCTTAAAGGACCATGTGGAGAGTGTGACAAGATGCCAAAAAGGACTTAGTGCACTTAAGACTATGGCTGCAATTGTCATAGGGCAGAGAATGCTTTTCACACTATATCAGCACTTGATCCTGTCAGTGGTTGATTATGGCCTGGGACTGCTTACCGCCTCAAAGAGTCAGACGGACAAACTAAAGCGCATACAGAACGCATATATGTGGGTCATTCTGGGTTGCATCAGAGACACCCCAGTGGTGTGTGTATGCGATACATCCTTGGTTTGCCGACTGTTGCAGGTTGGCACAAGGTGCTGCAGGTGAAGTCATATTTCAAGGTAGATGCAGACACAGATCACTCTTTGCATGAAGCTCTGGGCGCAGTTAAGGGTCAGTGGCTGATAAGAGGGAAGTCATAGATGGCTCAGGCAAGAGACACAATGAGACAGGTTTGCATCCTTGAGAAAATTAGGCGAGAAGAGGAGAGGGTCAAAGTGCCACCTGAACAGTCAGACTTGTGTAGGGTCATAATCACACTGAGCCGGGAATGCAGAGACTGGCCAGCAGGTGCCACGGAGGTAGAAATTCAGCAATTATTCAAGATAATGCTCGCTCAGAGAATTTGATTATTTACACAGATGGTTCAGTGTCAAGACGCAAAAGAAGTGCTTGGGGTTTCTTAGCTAAAGTTAATGGTCTACGTTTGGTGCAGGAGAGCCTGGCATATGATAACACAACATCCAGCTTAAGAACGGAGGTGGAGGCGGTCACTGCAGTTTTCCGCTGGTTAGAGAACACGACACATACACACACCTTGTGATTGTAACTGACTCAGAAAGCATGTTGAGGAAGGTCAGGACAGGCATGCTTTTGTGCAGAGTGGCATGCTTCACTGCGGACACGGATGAGGAGTATTGTCTGGATTTTTTCACCGGAACACGCCGGTGTGTGGGGAAATTAACACGAAAACAGACTGGTAGGCACTACAAAACTTGGTGAAATACTGATGCATGATAAGGCAGACGTGGTTAGTGCCTAATGGGAGAGCGTGTGCAATGAGGAGGAGCAGATGGATCACCAGTTTGGTGAGATTAATGCAGCAGGGAGAGTCAAGAGGTTTTGGTAGATACTTGAGGCTCAGAGGAAAGGCAAAATGGACATTTAATCACAATGCTACTGGCACCATTATTATCGGAACTCTTCAATGGCTGCTGAAGATGGTGACAGAGCGCTTATGGGATGCCCCTAGTGCTGTGATATGGGTTCTTCAACCAACTCAACTCGGATCCTTTATTCATTCACTCAAATATATATATATATATATATATGGATCTTATCACTCATGCATTCATCATACTAGAGTCGAATCCCTTACTTTCTTCCTCAACACAATATAAGGCCAGATCCTCATTCACTTACCATTATATAGGGATCCTCCTTCTGCATATTCCATAACAAGGCACACCTGAAGCAGAAAGCAGCTGAAGTAATCACATTTTTAAGATAATACAACTTGATCACATGTGAATAGTTGGCATTCAGACTTCAGTATGATAGCTGTTGTGTGTCATTTATTTATTTCCATTGCATACATACTTTTGTATATATGTCTAGCAGAAATGTATGGGGCTTATGCTTCAGTAGACTTGTCACAGGAAAATCCCAGCAGACCTGATGAATGTGTTTAATGTAAGATTCACGTATTCCTTGAAATTTAACGTGTGATGTGAATTAAGTCTCAGACACACGTTTAAACCTTCAGACCATGTCTGAAGGCACTCTGTTGGAGCAAGTCCTGCTAAAAGGACCGTTAAGTTCCTAGTGTTGGTCAGTATTGTGGTCTAGTCGCTTTATGCTGTGAGTGTCTTGAACTTAATTAAGTGTTCTGACTTAGGATAATTGTACCACTGAGATGTTTGTGATGTTCCAGGACTCTCGAGTCAGTTAACTGTTATTGTGCATCTGCTGGCAGTTACATTTCATTTGGCACCAAGACTCAAATGTTTATTCCTTCAGACTTTGTTGTGCCAGGTGGCTTACTTTGCACCAGTTCGATGTGGTTACCTGTGTCCACGATACTGGTCCTTAGCCAGCACTAAAAGGCTGTTTTATAAGCTTGTGAGTATGTACGAGTTCTTTTTCTTCTTTTCCACCAAGTGCAGTTAAGCTTGCACAGTGGAACTTCAGTATTTAAGGAATGAATGAATCCAGTCTTCATATGAGATGAAAGGGTTTCTAAGTCTGCTTGCTGGAGCACACTTGTGTATGTCGTTGTTGAAGCAAGAGAATTAATATTATTATTGAGCAAATTGATCTTTTGTTGATTAGGAAATACAGACACATGTTCATTACTCATCTCCATTAAGTATATTAAATATGGCGGTCACTAGTGTATGTCACTTTTGAGAGAGAGAATTCATATTACTGAGCAAATTAATCTTTTGTTGATTAGGAGAGATGGACAGATGTTCATCAATGTTCATTACTCATCTTTTTTTAGTTTTTTAAGTATGGTGGTCAACGAATAACTTGAATAGTGTCATCTGCTGCAGTTTCAGCAATGTACGGGTGTAATCTGTATGTATGAGGACTTGCTGGGACTCTAGTCGTGTATAATAAGGCAGTTCCATACATCACAGCCTAGAAACTCATTTGACCAGTATAAATGTATCTGATTTAAATGTGTTGCCATCTGCCATTTAGAGGTGTTCATACTAAAGGTGACTGTGATGCAACAGTAGCTACAGACACCGTATTAGCCTCAAGTGTCATAACGTTAGCATCTGTCAGGCACAAGATTCTGACATCAAAATGATAGCTACAGACACAGCATTAGCCTAAAGGGTCATAACGCTAGCATCTGCCTGGCACAAGATTATGACATCAAAATGATAGCTACAGACAACACAGTGTTAGCCTCAAGTGTCATAACGTTGGCATCTGTCAGGTACAAGATTCTGACATCAGTATGATAGCTACAGACACAGCATTAGCCTTAAGTGGCATAATCTTAGAATCTGTCACTCACAAGATTCTGACATCAGAATGACAGCTATAGACAACACTGTATTGACATCAAGTGTCATAAAGTTAGCATCTGTCACTCACAAGATTCTGACATCAGAATGGTAGCTATAGACAACACTGTATTGACATAAAGTGTCATAAAGTTAGCATCTGTCACTCACAAGATTCTGACATCAGAATGATAGCTATAGACAACACTGTATTGACATAAAGTGTCATAAAGTTAGCATCTGTCACTCACAAGATTCTGACATCAGAATGACAGCTACAGACAACACTGTATTGACATAAAGTGTCATAAAGTTAGCATCTGTCACTCACAAGATTCTGACATCAGAATGGTAGCTATAGACAACACTGTATTGATATCAAGTGTCATAAAGTTAGCATCTGTCACTCACAAGATTCTGACATCAGAATGGTAGCTATAGACAACACTGTATTGACATAAAGTGTCATAAAGTTAGCATCTGTCACTCACAAGATTCTGACATCAGAATGATAGCTATAGACAACACTGTATTGACATAAAGTGTCATAAAGTTAGCATCTGTCACTCACAAGATTCTGACATCAGAATGACAGCTACAGACAACACTGTATTGACATAAAGTGTCATAAAGTTAGCATCTGTCACTCACAAGATTCTGACATCAGAATGGTACGCTATAGACAACACTGTATTGACATAAAGTGTCATAAAGTTAGCATCTGTCACTCACAAGATTCTGACATCAGAATGGTAGCTATAGACAACACTGTATTGACATAAAGTGTCATAAAGTTAGCATCTGTCACTCACAAGATTCTGACATCAGAATAGTAGCTATAGACAACACTGTATTGACATAAAGTGTCATAAAGTTAGCATCTGTGATTCACAAGATTCTGACAGAATGATAGTTACAGAGAAGTGTCATAATGTCTCGTCGAAATTCTTATTTTATTCTGTTAGTTATTTAGTCTGAGGTCTGACTTTTAATATATGTTCATACATGCACACTGTCTGGCCAAAACTCATATTTTGTTCCATCAGGTATCTATTCTAAGGTCTGTCCCTGTCACTAAATAGGTGTTCACACAATCTGGACATTAACTATTTATTCCATCAATTATCTATTCTAAGGTATGTCGCTGTCACTCCATAGGTGTTTACATCAGGAGTGTGCACACCATCATCCTGTGTCTGGCAACAGTTCTAGGAATCTGACTCATGGAAGCAAAAAACATATTTTAAGGAAAAAAAATACGCACTGGATGTTCCCGACATGCTCCATACAACCGGACAATGTTTGGATGGTTGACTCGTGACAGCTGCTTCAATTCCTGCATAAATGCTTTCTTCTCAGACTCTGTCTCAATTCTCTTGACTGCAACATCTTTGTTCCGCCATTTTGCTCTACTCACCACACCAAAGGCACCCTTACCCACAACCTGAAAAATAAAGATAATTTACCAAGTTCAATGACCTATAGAAGCACAACAGGAGTTGCCGTGGCGCTGACGGATTGGAAGGTTGTGGATTCACTCAATGACCTATAGAAGCACAACAGGAGTTGCCATGGCGCTGGTGGATTGGAAGGTTGTGGATTCACTCAATGACCTATAGAAGCATAACAGGAGTTGCCGTGGCGCTGGCGGATTGGAAGGTTGTGGATTCACTCAATGACCTATAGAAGCACAACAGGAGTTGCCGTGGCGCTGGTGGATTGGAAGGTTGTGGATTCACTCAATGACCTATAGAAGCATAACAGGAGTTGCCGTGGCGCTGGTGGATTGGAAGGTTGTGGATTCACTCAATGACCTATAGAAGCACAACAGGAGTTGCCGTGGCGCTGGTGGATTGGAAGGTTGTAGATTCACTCAATGACCTATAGAAGCATAACAGGAGTTGCCGTGGCGCTGGTGGATTAGAAGGTTGTGGATTCACTCAATGACCTATAGAAGCACAACAGGAGTTGCCGTGGCGCTGGCGGATTGGAAGGTTGTGGATTCACTCAATGACCTTTAGAAGCATAACAGGAGTTGCCGTGGCGCTGGCGGATTGGAAGGTTGTGTATTCACTCAATGACCTATAGAAGCACAACAGGAGTTGCCGTGGCGCTGGCGGATTGGAAGGTTGTGGATTCACTCAATGACCTATAGAAGCACAACAGGAGTTGCAGTGGCGCTGGCGGATTGGAAGGTTGTGGATTCACTCAATGACCTATAGAAGCACAAAACGAGTTGCCGTGGCGCTGGTGGATTGGAAGGTTGTGGATTCACTCAATGACCTATAGAAAGAAGCACAACAGGAGTTGCCGTGGCGCTGGCGGATTGGAAGGTTGTGGATTCACTCAATGACCTAGAGAAGCACAACAGGAGTTGTCGTGGCGCTGGCAGATTGGAAGGTTGTGGATTTACTCAATGACCTATAGAAGCACAACAGGAGTTGCCGTGGCGCTGGCGGATTGGAAGGTTGTGGATTTACTCAATGACCTATAGAAAGAAGCACAACAGGAGTTGCCGTGGCGCTGGCGGATTGGAAGGTTGTGGATTCACTCAATGACCTATAGAAAGAAGCACAACAGGAGTTGCCGTGGCGCTGGCGGATTGGAAGGTTGTGCATTCACTCAATGACCTATAGAAAGAAGCACAACAGGAGTTGCCGTGGCGCTGGCGGATTGGAAGGTTGTGCATTCACTCAATGACCTATAGAAAGAAGCATAACAGGAGTTGCCGTGGCGCTGGCGGATTGGAAGGTTGTGGATTCACTCAATGACCTATAGAAGCACAACAGGAGTTGCCGTGGCGCTGGTGGATTGGAAGGTTGTGGATTCACTCAATGACCTATAGAAGCATAACAGGAGTTGCCGTGGCGCTGGTGGATTGGAAGGTTGTGGATTCACTCAATGACCTATAGAAGCACAACAGGAGTTGCCGTGGCGCTGGTGGATTGGAAGGTTGTAGATTCACTCAATGACCTATAGAAGCATAACAGGAGTTGCCGTGGCGCTGGTGGATTGGAAGGTTGTGGATTCACTCAATGACCTATAGAAGCACAACAGGAGTGCCGTGGCGCTGGCGGATTGGAAGTTGTGGATTCACTCAATGACCTTGTAGAAGCATAACCAGGAGTTGCCGTGGCGCTGGCGGATTGGAAGGTTGTGGATTCACTCAATGACCTATAGAAGCACAACAGGAGTTGCCGTGGCGCTGGCGGATTGGAAAGGTGGTGGATTCACTCAATGACTATAGAAGCACAAACAGGAGTTGCAGTGGCGCTGGCGGATTGGAAGGTTTGTGGATTCACTCAATGACCTATAGAAGCACAAAAACGAGTTGGTCGTGGCGCTGGTGGATTGGAAGGTTGTGGATTCACTCAATGACCTATAGAAAGAAGCACAACAGGAGTTGCCGTGGCGACTGGCGGATTGGAAGGTTGTGGATTCACTCAATGACCTAGAGAAGCACAAAAGGAGTTGTCGTGGCGCTGGCAGATTGGAAGGTTTGTGGATTTACTCAATGACCTATAGAAGCACAACAGGAGTTGCCGTGGCGAGCTGGCGGATGGAAGGTTTGTGGATTTACTCAATGACCTATAGAAAGAAGCACAACAGGAGTTGCTGTGGGCGCTGGCGGATTGGAAGGTTGTGGATTCACTCAATGACCTATAGAAAGAAGCACAAACAGGAGTTGCCGTGGCGCTGGCGGATTGGAAAGGTTGTGCATTCACTCAATGACTCTATAGAAAGAAGCACAAACAGGAGTTGCCGTGGCGCTGGCGGATTGGAAGGTGTGCATTCACTCAATGACTATAGAAAGAAGCATAACAGGAGTTGCCCGTGGCGCATTGCCTTTGGCGGATTGGAAGTTTGTGGAATTCACTCAATGACCTATAAGAAGCACAACAGGAGTTGCCGTGGCGCTGGCGGATTGGAAGGTTGTGGATTCACTCAATGACCTATAGAAAGAAGCACAACAGGAGTTGCCGTGGCGCTTGAGGATT
The DNA here is from genome assembly GCA_905116865.2 of Candidula unifasciata. Taxonomy (NCBI): domain Eukaryota; kingdom Metazoa; phylum Mollusca; class Gastropoda; order Stylommatophora; family Geomitridae; genus Candidula; species Candidula unifasciata. Next base: position 92,837 of record CAJHNH020002901.1, on the reverse strand, counting down.
AGAAGGTTGTGGATTCACTTAATGACGGAGCTGGACTTTTTTCAAACATGACTTGACCCCCAGGACGACCCAGCCTTGAGTGGGTACCAGGTCCAGTGTAATACTCCTAATAGGAGTGGAAAATGGACCTTTTTTTTTTTTATACTTTATTACAGAAGCACATCCAGCATAAAATCAGTGAAAATGATCCAGGATGCCTGTTGTAGAAGTGTCAAAAGATGCATAGATGCCAGGCTGTGACATAACATGATTTTGTTACCCAAATGATAAATCTTATTTTTTTTTGCAGCAAGCCATGTATTTGACAGCAAATAAGTTCATAAATGGCAGCTAAATTGCAAGGTTACAGTAATTTCAGGATTGTTCAAAAATTCTGCATTTATTTTTACACAAATATGGTAAATGTTTTTTTTAGTGACATCACCATTTTGCTTCAAATACAGCCTGTCTGCACCAGACAAACATATGACCTGCTTCTACTTTATAATTAATAAATCGGCTTTCGGCTCTCCTTTAAATAACGGTCGCTAGCTGGAAGGCGACGGTCGCTTAGTCGGAATTCACTCCCTTGGCTGCAGTGCAAATACGGAGTGGTAAAGAGGGAACGAAACAAATGACACTTACCTGTCATCCTACGGTTGCTTAGGGTTAGGCTAGGCTTAGGGTTTGGGGTAGGGTTAGGGTTTGGGTTAGGGGTAAGGTTTGGGTTAGGGGTAGGGTTTGGGTTAGATGTGAAAATTTTGACGCAGGAGTGCCAAGAATGGCCGACAATGTGCTGCTTGTGGGAGTGGCGCCACTGGAATTCTCCTAAATATGACGGCAATAGCGTGTGGCTAGTGCCCAATTGATGGCGAATTGTCCATTTGAGTAGCATCCACAGTACTTCAATTGTTTGGATGTGTATGTCTCTGTGCACGACGTCAACGAAGTTGGTCTGGTGGATGACAAACTCGTGCAGATAGATGCCATGCCTTAAGTTTGCGACGTTGCTGTAGCCTCGCCAAGCGTCAGTCACGATCGTCGTTCCCGGCAGGACGTGATCTGTTATGATTCTCTCCAGTGTTGTTGCATCTTGTCTTCGCACAACCTCAAAGTAGCAATGGCCTGTCTCGCGCTCTACTAGCCCTACGACCCACGACCGTGACGGATGCGACCACGCTGATACTTTCGTCGGAGGAAGTAGCTCTCGTCTACTTCAACCATGTTTTTGATTCGTGACTTGTCCACTCCGTATTTGCACTGCAGCCAAGGGAGTGAACTCTGACTAAGCGACCGTCGCCTTCCAGCTAGCGACCGTTATTTAAAGGAGAGCCAATAAATCATTACATGCTAGTAACAATTACATTAAATCATGACTTGCTAGTACTGATTACATTAAATCATTACATGCTAGTAGCATACTTTAGATCTTTTCTCCAGGCTAAGCCGGCATGGTGGATAATGAACAGGCAGACAGATTGGCTGGATCTGTACCACTGGGTGGTGAATTGATACATGACAAGGCAGATATGGTCAAGGCCCTTTGAGAACAAGCAACAGAATCAGTAGAGAAAGAAGATTATTATGGCCTGGAGAGAATGAGGCACCTGGGAGTAACCAGCGGGTCGGCCGGCTCACTACACTCAGAGGAAAGTCAAGACGGACATATAACCAGATTGTGACCGGTAACATCAGTATTGGAAATCTGCGCTGGCTGCTGAAGATGAGGAAGGAGCATGCATGGGAATGCCCCGAGTACTGTAATGTCAATTCTTGACTCAACTCAACAACTACATGTTAGTAATTTAGTAGCAGGAAGCATAAATTTGATTTCTTTAAAAATTAAAATACTGACTATTGACTGCATTTCATAATATGATCTGATTACAAAATTAAAAAAAAAATATTTTTCCCCTATCCATCTATGGTAGGGCATTTACACAAATTATGGCTACATTTTCAGAACTTTTATGAGTAATTAAAATAAAATGCTTAATAAAGAAAGTTCTTTTTTTTTAACAATCCACAACCAATGTAGCGTTTTATTCATGCATTGTCATTATTTAGTGTTTAAAGATTTGTTTGTTGGAGATATTTTTACCTGATCACCTCCATCAAAAATCTCAATAATGAATTTCACACATCACAGCCTCAGAGTAAATAATGCATCAGGCAGAGGATGCAAAGATACATTATTCATTCTGAGGCAAATGTGTGAGAAAGCCATTGAGTATAATACCAAACAGAATATTGTGTTTGAGATTCAGGAAAAAGGCTTTGATAGAGGTGGATTAGAACAAACTGTGGTCTGTTCTGAAAAGAAACTACCGGATACAAGGACAGCTACTAGAGAACATCATAGCCATGTACCACACAAGCCAAAGTGCAATAAAAACACAAGAAGGCATATCAGATATTTTCAGTCAACATAGGTGTGACACAGGGATGTGTGATCTCCCAACTTTTATTTCACTTTTATATAGACAGAATCTCGTCTCTATAGCCTAGTCGATGCAAACGCTTCGTAATGATGGAATGCCGGGTTCGATCCCAGGTGCGGGCCATGCGTCTTAAGTTGGTTTCGACAGTGGTATCAAGAAAGCCGACCGTCCAGAAAGCAATGACATACTACTGGACGTAAATTTGCCTAGAAAAACCACACAACAGCTAGGGGCTGTTAGGGTTGGTTCTGCAATGTCCTGTAAAGGATATGCAACTAACCATAGACAGAATATCTAAAGAAGCACAGTTTTGATACAGACAACATAGATCTTTATAATATGAG